>JALQSN010000571.1:0-32531 GCA_023690525.1 Holotrichia oblita | reverse complement strand
ATTATGTTATGCACTTGAGTAAATACATAACCGCCTCCGGGTTTAAAAATATTTATCAATTCTTCTACATGAGAAGCCACTTGACCGGGCGATTGCTTCCATAATACATTCTGAGTGTCACAGCCGCCTCCCCAGAAGCAAATCTTATTTCCATAACATTCCTTCAAACGTTTAAAGTCCATTCCATCGGCTGATATCTGGACAGGGTTCAGCGCGTCCACACCGGCATCTGTTATATAATCCATAAGCTCCCATATTGAGCCGCAGGAATGCATGAAAACTTTAATATCACTGGTTTTGTGTACATGCTCGCAGAATGCCTTTAAATATGGGTAACATATTTCCTCATAACTACCGGGAGTACACATTGGGTAGGATTGTATTCCAAGGTCGCTGTTTAACTCTATTGCGCCCAAATACTGCCCCATTTTTTTATTAATGCGGTCAAACCTTTCGATTTGATTTTCCAAACGAGCTTGATTCACTTCTTTACACCCATTTGGATCGGTAAGCATATCACAAGCGAAATCCAAATTTGTAAAAAAACCGTTAAATCCCATAAAAATAGTAAACCGCTGCTGCTCCTTGTATAGCTTTTCTGAACGCAAGGAGAAAATTTCAAGCTTTTCATCTTCACCTAACCGGTAAAAATCCGGCCAGCCTCCGTCAAAGAAAAAGCCTCCCGCAGGCATAATAAGCCTGCGGCCGTCTAATTCCATTTGCCAAGCTCCATCTTGCATAATTTTTGGTTGAAACGATACAGGTACCAAAAACTCGTGGTCATCACGGGGGTTCCATGTGGTTAGCAACGGCCATGAAGGATTTACCAGCGCCGTGTCCACATGGAAGCGATCTAAAATATCATCGTCCACGCGTGCAAGGCATTGTACACAGTCTGCCATTTCTATACGATCAGTTGATAATCCAAGATATTCTCTTAATTGCTTATATGCGAACACTGAAATGCCTGTTGAGAAATGCGCACCAAGGTCAATCGGTACACGGTCGGCCTGCTCGTGGCAAATAGTTTTCATAACCCGTTGATATCCGGTCATTTTAAACTGCTAACAAAAACATATAGAAATGTTAGCAGTTTTCACCTCTTTTCTTTTTAGCTACATTTTACACTACCTGATCTCACTATGATACTGTTGCAGCGACTTGATTTCCTTCTTATCACCTGATCTCGCATCGGCGATACTATTCACTGCTGCCCTGGCGGCGGGCATGGTTGTGAAATATGGTGTTTTAGTTTTAATTGCCTCCTTGCGGATATAGCTATCATCTTCGGCTGCATTGGCAGTCACCGCAGGGGTGTTGATGATGAGGTGTACTCTACCGTTCTCGATCATGTCACAAATCTCTGAACTGCCCTCATACAGCTTTTTAACGGTTTTTACCTGTATATTGAATTTAGAAAAATACTGTGCTGTACCTTCAGTGGCGACAATATCAAATCCAAGCTGTGCGAACTGCTCCGCTACTTCCAGGGCTTTTTCCTTGTCCCGGTCGTCCACGCTGATAAATACCGTGCCATTGAGCGGCATTTTGAGATTCGCCGCCTCCTGTGCCTTGTAGAAGGCTTTACCAAAGTCGTCCGCTATACCAAGCACCTCGCCTGTGGAAAGCATCTCGGGGCCAAGCAGCGGATCGACCTCCGAAAACATATTGAACGGAAAAATTGCTTCCTTAACACCATAATGCGGAATCGTCTTTTCTTCCAATGTACCAAGATCGAAGGGCTTACCGGAATATTCGCCCATGATTATTTTCGTAGCAATAGGAACCATGTTGACATTGCAGACCTTGGATACCAGCGGCACAGTCCTGGATGCACGCGGGTTTGCTTCCAGGATATACACCTTGTCATCTGAAATGGCAAATTGAATGTTCATCAATCCTTTAACACCCATTTCTACAGCGATTCGGCGCGTATATTCTTTGATTGTTTCAAGGTGTTTATTTGGTATATTCACAGCAGGGATGACACAAGAGGAGTCTCCCGAATGGATGCCTGCAAATTCGATATGCTCCATAACCGCAGGGACAAATGCGGTTTTACCATCACTAATCGCATCAGCTTCAACTTCCATTGCGTTTTGAAGGAAACGGTCAACAAGGATCGGATTATCTTTAGAAACGCCTGCGGCATTTTTCATATATACACGAAGCGACGCCTCGTCACTAACGATGCGCATTCCAGCGCCACCCAATACATATGAGGGCCGCACTATAACAGGGTAACCTATTGCATTAGCCGCACTGACAGCCTCTTGTGTATCAGCAGCCATATGCGATTGCGGCATGGGAATGCCTAATTTTTCCATCATTTCTCGGAAATGGTCGCGGTCTTCAGCCAGGTCAATTGTTTTTGTAGAGGTTCCCAGTATTTTAACGCCCAGTAATTCAAGCTGGTTTGCCAGATTCAATGGCGTCTGACCTCCAAACTGGGCAATGATACCAAGCGGCTTTTCATTATTATAAATCTGCATGACATCCTCAACAGTGAGGGGTTCGAAATAGAGTTTATCTGAGATATCGTAGTCTGTTGAAATCGTCTCAGGATTACAGTTTACGATGATGGTCTCGTATCCTAACTCACGTAGCGTAAGCGCCGCATGGACGCAGCAATAGTCGAATTCGATTCCCTGCCCTATCCGGTTAGGCCCTCCGCCAAGAATCATCACCTTGGGCTTATCGCTTGGATTTGCAGAAGCGCCATTCTGACTATAAGTAGAAAAATAATAGGATTTGTCCGCAACGCCACTGACCGGCACAGCCTCCCATCCCTCAACAAGGCTCATCGCCTTACGCGCCTCGCTGACTTTTGTTTCCGTGCAATTCATAAGCCGCGCAAGATAGCGGTCGGCAAAGCCATCTTTTTTCGCCTGAGTGAGAAGCTCAGCGGGAATATCGGTAACCGAATACTTTTTAATTTCCTCCTCAAGCTCCACAAGCTCTCGTAGCTGGCTGATAAAATAATCCTTTATATAGGTAAGCGAATGTAGTTGTTTGTTAGTAGCACCCTTGCGGATGGCTTCATACATGACAAACTGGCGCTCACTTGTGGCATAGGTGAGCATACTTAAAAGCTCGTCCAGCGTCTTATCCGCAAAGTCCCGCGCACCGCCCATACCGTACCGGCCGATTTCCAGGCTGCGGATTGCCTTCTGGAATGCTTCTTTATAAGACTTGCCGATGCTCATAACCTCTCCTACAGCCTTCATCTGTGTGCCTAGCTTATCTATCGAGCCTTTGAATTTATCGAATGCCCAGCGAGCGAATTTGATAACAACATAATCACCGGAGGGAGTATATTTATCCAGCGTGCCGTTCATCCAATACGGAATTTCGTCCAAAGTATAGCCCACCGCCAACATTGCAGAAATTAAGGCAATCGGGAAACCCGTTGCTTTTGAAGCCAGCGCTGAGGAGCGAGAGGCTCTTGGATTGATCTCAATTACAACGATACGTCCTGTATTTGGATCATGGGCGAACTGCACGTTAGTCCCGCCAATTACACCGATTGATTCAACAATACGGTAAGCCTGATCCTGAAGCCTGTCTTGAACTTCCTTCGGAATTGTCAGCATGGGGGCAGAACAAAAGCTGTCACCGGTATGAACGCCAAGCGGATCAATATTTTCAATAAAGCAAACCGTAATCATCTTATTCTTCGCGTCGCGAACCACCTCAAGCTCAAGCTCTTCCCAGCCAAGTATGGATTCCTCCACAAGCACTTGCCCTACCATGCTGGCTGATATGCCTCTACTCACTATGTTATGAAGTTCTTCATCGTTATTTACAAAGCCGCCGCCGGCGCCGCCCATAGTATAAGCAGGCCGAATGACAGCTGGATATCCGAGATTATGCGCAATTTTAAGCGCTTCTTCCACAGAGTAAGCAGGTTCACTACGCGGCATTTCAATCCCCAGCATATGCATCTGCTTTTTAAATTCGATCCTATCTTCGCCGCGTACAATAGCGTCCAGTTCCACACCTATAATTTTCACATCATATTTATCCAATATGCCTGCCGATGCCAGCTCCGAGCAGAGGTTAAGACCGGACTGCCCGCCCAGATTCGGCAGCACCGCATCAGGGCGCTCCTTGGCAATGATTTCTTCCAGCCTTGACACGTTCAAGGGTTCAATATAAGTGCTATCTGCAAGAATTGGATCTGTCATTATTGTAGCGGGATTAGAATTAACAAGTACAATTTCGTACCCAAGCGATCTGAGTGCCTTGCATGCCTGTGTTCCCGAATAATCGAACTCACAGGCCTGACCAATAATGATAGGACCTGAACCGATGATGAGGATTTTTTGGATGTCATTTCTTTTTGGCATAAGTACCTCCTAATGAATATTTATTCATTTATTTGAATAATTATACTACACAATGTATATAAAATAATAGTCCCAAATTTTTTATATTTTAATTATGGCATTTTGATTTATTATGGGAAAAAATTTGTCAAGATGCAATGGAATCCCCATATAAATAAAAAAAAGCGGCTACGCCGCTTTTCATATCTATTATTATAATGTTTTAATTTATATACATTCCGTAATCCAGCGTTACCTTGCCATGTTGATCTTTTTCAGTAAAACGCGGACAGTTGTATCTTTCAAAAAACCACCACCACTTTTCACCGGAGCCTTTGAAATCATCCCGAAAATTACCCATACCGTTATCCTTAAGCTTATCCATACACATGTTATGAGCTTTTTCACCGTATATATCGCCCATTTCTTCACTTCCATATATCCAGCACACGCCAACGCTGCCTTCCGGGATGTCAACATATTCAAAGCCTTCCGGTACGATTGTGTTTTCAGGAAAGAAAATACCTATCCAATACTGGAACGATTGTTCTTTTTCAGAGCATCCCATAAGCCCAAGATACCCGTTCTCTACGCTCTCAAGCTCCCCTAACTTTTCAAGAATCTCAAACCATCCGTTTTGAAACCATTCACCCCATTTTGACCCAAATCCTCCGCTTCCGTCTCTGTCGTTATCCACATAACATTTACCGATAAACCTAAGCGACGGCAGACGTTCCTTGTAGACCTTTGTAATTTCTGGCATAGTGCAACCTCCCTTTGTGTTATAGAACATACTGATCATAACATATCTTGGCAGTTAATACAAACATATGTTTCCGCGAAAATATGTTTTACAAACCCAGTATATTTTCCAATGCACTTACGCCGTTTACATGGCTACTGTTAACCTCCTGCAACAGGTTGTTATAAAAATCGAATGCGGCTGTCTTACGTTCTCTTGCAATTTCTTTTGCTTTATCCGTCAGAAATCCGGTATATATGTTTTTTAGTTTATAATTAAATTCCTGAAAAAACGAGCTTAACACAGCATCCACACCGTCCGTCACTATATTCCCAGCATCATCTAATATGTATAAAGGCTCGGAGACCACGCCTTCGTATGTAAGCGTTCTCGCTATTCCAATAGCGCCGGATACATCAAGCTTGTCCGCATCGTATAGTATTTTTGCCTCAATGCTTACAGGAATTTCATTTTTCCTAAACCTATGCGATTTTACGCATTCTCTGACAAGGCCGGCTCTATATTCCGGCCAGCCTTGTTTTAACAGGAATTCAAACGCCATTTCACCACCGATATAAGCATGATCAAGCTTATCATTTTTAAACTGAGCCTCTCTGCCAATGTCGTGCAGCAAGCATGATGCCAATAATATATCGTAATCAATGCTTTGTTCGTGTCCGGCTAATTCAAGCGCCATGTATAAAACACGGTATACATGCATACGGTCGTGAGCGCTGTCATTCATTTTATCCAACATAAAATTTTCAATGCTTGCATATTCACTTTTGGTCATAATTACCTCCATAATCACTGTTATACTGCGTTACGTATATTTACATTATATCCCGTCCGCCTTATCCGCCGCAATACAGTAGTAATCTTTTATCTCTCTAGAATTCTTAATAACATCCCTGCCAATATAAAGCACCCCGTCATCCTTTGCTTTTATGCTCCATTTAACAAGTGCTATCCTCCCGTTTTCAATCTCAATTGCAGTAATATAATTAGGGTTAACGCAGGAACCGTCGTTAAAATACAGAGATTCCCCAACCTCTGGTAGAACAGGCCTGTGTGTATGCCCGGCTATTAAAATAATATTTTCCTTTTTTGCCCATTTTCCAAGGCGGCTTTCTATTATATCTTCCTTTTCGTGGTTATTAAGCGGGCTTAAAGGATTATTAACTCCAATTATTTCAAGAGGCCGCCATAAATACCTGACAAGAAAACGGCTGATGATCCAGAGGTTATTATTTAAAAAATCTACCTGATGGCCATGAAGTAAAAGTATATTTTCTTTACTCTCTAGGTTTTTTAGTACTATTCCCTCATGCAAATCGATATCCTTAAACAATGGTATTTTTATTTTACCGCATTCACTGAAATAATTATCTAAATTATTACGCACCCAATTTTTATTTTTCTTAACCATATCGTGATTACCGTATATCATATATAGTCTGCCATCGTTGTAAAATCTTGAAAGTATCTCAAACACCGTATAATGCCTGCATGTTATGTATTGAAAATCTTTGTTTTCCCACAATTCATCCCCGTCGCCAAGCTCTATGTATGTATAGCCGTGCCTGAAATAATAATTTAATCCAACAATGTAAATATTTTGATTTTGGGTAAACTGATCCGATCCGCTTCCGTCTCCTCTGTGACAGTCACTCATAATAACAATTTTTGTGCTGTCATCTACATAAAGAGTCAACGCTTTTTGTTATAAAATAATAATCGTTGACAACGAGCGATTACATATGCTCCGATTTCGGGTGGCATTCATATTATTTAGATTAAAAAAAGCAGAGCAATTCTGCTTTTTGCATTTTACCTCTCATAATAAGCAACTTACCCCCTACACTATTTTCAAGCTATAAATCAGGTGCTAATCTTATTACCATAAGGTTTCAAGATAAGGAGGCGGAAATTTGAAACTCGTTATAGAACAGTCATTAGAACATAATGAAGTGGAAATAACCATTAAATGCGGATTAATTGATGATAATCTGCAAAAACTCATTTCTCAAATTCGGTTATACTCGTTTTCAATTACCGGAAAAAAGGAAGGAATCAGCTACGTTTTGCGCTTAGAGGATATTTATTATTTTGAATCCATAGATGAAAAAACTTTTATTTATTGCAGCAAAGACGTATATGAATGCGACTTAAAGTTGTATGAACTGGAGGAAAAATTAAGCAACACAAATTTTACACGAGTCAGCAAATCTTGCATTTTAAGTATAAGTCACATTGTCAATGTACGCTCACTACTAAATGGGAAATTGGAAGCGCAGCTTAGCAATAAGGAAAAAGTTGTAATCAGTCGGCATTATATTCGGTTATTCAAAGAAAAGTTAGGAATATAGGAGGGAAGGGCATTATGGTAGGAATTAAAAGATACATTATAACAAATTGCATTTCCTATACCGCTTGCTATTATTTTTTTACGCTGATTGATTTGTTGGGCATGGAATGGAATTTAAGTCACGGTCTGGTACTTAAATTATTCGCACTTACAAGTTGTATTGCAACTTTACAGTTTTTTACTGATAAATTAACAGAAAATAAATTCGTTAGCAAACATTATAACCAGCCTGTTGGATGTTTTTGTTATCATATTTTTTATAGGTGGCGTCCTATTGAAAGTGTTTCAGATAAATGCGCTCAATACGATTGTGATTAGTGCAATGATTTTAGTGATTTTCGTATCAGTATATGGGGTGATGGTGATAAAGGCCAAATTGATGCAACAGCTATAAACAAGAAACTTGAAAAAATGAGATTAAATAATGATGAGGGAGAGAATAAAAATGAATAAAATAATCGAAGTACAAGGGCTTGAAAAATCTTATGGCAACGTAAAAGCAGTAAAGGGAATCGATTTTTATGTAGAACAGGGTGCATTGTTCGCTTTTTTAGGAACCAATGGAGCAGGAAAATCTACAACAATTGATATGATGTCGACTCAACTTTTGCCTGATGAGTGGAAAAATTATTATAAACGGTTTACAAATTGGAAAAGATGACGAAAAAATCCGCTCGCAAATAGGCATTGTGTTTCAAGACAGTTTACTTGACCCTTTATTAACGGTTTCAGAAAATTTATTTATCCGTGGCGGTTTTTATGGGCTTTCAATGGCGGAATTGAAAAACGCCGTTAAACGTGTCGCTCAAACCGTCGGCGTTACAGAAATATTAAAAAGACCATACGGAAAACTTTCAGGCGGACAACGCAGACGTGCTGACATTGCCAGGGCGCTCATTCATACGCCTAAATTATTATTTTTAGACGAACCCTCAACAGGGCTTGACCCGCAAACAAGAAAAGATGTTTGGGACACAATTCGTAAGCTTCAAACAGACACGGGCATGACAGTCTTTTTAACAACACATTACATGGAAGAAGCGGCACAGGCAGACTATATTACCATAATCGGAAAAGGGAGAAGTCAAGGCAAAAGGAACACCTTTAGAATTAAAAGAACAATTTTGCACAGATTGTTTAAGGATAAAACCTGTAAATGCTGAAAATCTAATTGCTAAACTAAAATCAAAAAATGTTTTATTTACACAACACAACGGAATTTTTAGCATAGAACTAAAGCTGACCACAGAAGCCATCCCAATTATAGATATATGCAAGGACAATATTGAAAATTTTGAAGTTTTAAACGGAACAATGGATGACGTGTTTATTAATATTACGAAAACGGAGGAACAACAGCATGTTAACAATTACAAAACGCAACTTAAAATTATTTTTTAGAGACAAAGGCTCAGTCATTTTCTCATTATTGGCAGTTTTTATTGTAATAGGGCTTTACGTGTTATTTTTAGGCGATAATATGATGAAAAAATCTTGGAGATGTTGAGGGTGCAAAATCTTTAATGAGCAGTTGGGTAATGGCCGGGATTTTAGCCGTAACTTCAATAACAACAACATTGGGTGCGCTTGGCGTTATGGTAGACGACCGCTCTAAAAAAATTCTCAAAGACTTTTCGGTTTCACCTATAAAGCGCTGGAAACTTGTAGGCGGATATATTACAAGCGCCTTTTCAGTAGGGCTGATTATGAGTCTTATTACATTTGCACTTGCACAGGCGTATATTATTTCATCCGGCGGAGAATTTTTATCTTTTATAAATGTCCTAAAGATTATCGGTCTTATATTTCTATCAGTTTTTGCAAGCAGCTCTATGGTATTTTTTATCGTATCGCTTTTTAAAACTCATAGCGCTTTTACAACAGCAAGTACAATTATTGGCACATTGATTGGTTTTTAACCGGTGTGTATATACCTATTGGCAGCTTATCGCCAGCCGTTCAATTTATCATTAAAATTTTCCCTGTATCTCATGCAAGCTTTTTATTTCGCCAAGTGTTTATGGAACAGCCTATGGCTGTAACATTTGCGAATGCTCCCATTGATGTAGTGGATAGTTTTAAATTGAATATGGGCGTAGTATATGAATTTGGGAATTATCAAACTGATATTGGTGCAAGCATAATAGTTTTGCTTTTAACTTCGATTATATTTTTTGGTCTATCTGTTTTAAATGTTTCTAAAAAAAGTGCTTAAAGGCATCATGTAGCATTTTTGAATTTCAAGGGATACGCATAAATAATATAAAAATGACGAGGGAGAAATTTGTATGAATAATTTTAATGAAACACCTATGACTGATATAGAATTGATGCAACTGGCTAAAAAAAGAGTAAACTTAAAAAAAGGATTTAAAGGGCACTTAATTACCTATGCACAGGTTAATATTTTTTTAGTAATAATATATATCATTGGTTCAGGTGGATACTTTTGGCCTATGTGGTGTATAATGGGTTGGGGACTGGGAGTTGCTTTCCACGGTATTGCCGTTAATTTTGCGCTTTCTGATACAAATAGTTCCGATAAAGTCGTTGATGAATATAAAAAGCTGAAATATCTCACTGATGCTACCATTGATTATCGCAAGCAAGAGTAAAACCCAAATAAAAATTGAGTAAAATGCAAAAGACACTCTTATTTCACACTTGATTTAAAATCTTGTGTGATTTTTTTTCAAAAATAAAAACGACACATTGGTCGTTTTACTATTGACAAATTAAAAACAGCAGCATATAATAATAAAAACGACATACCAGTCGTTTTAAAGAGAAGAAGGTAAAAATACATGCCAAAAGTGAGAGATGGTTATTTTGAAGACAAGAGAAACTCTATTTTGGATACAGCAGAAAAAATCTTAAAGGTTAAGCCCTTATACAAATTAACAATGAAAGACATTATCAAAGAAACGGGTCTGAGTCCGGGAGCAATATACGCATCTTTTTCTGATATTGATGATGTAATCATTGCATTAGTCAATCGCTTAAGTGTTTCCACTGATTTTGTGGACGACACAAATAAAATCTTGAATGCTACAAGCGTTCCCGAAGAATCAATAAAAGAACTATTACAATATTTTATGGAACTAATTAATAACACCGTTACATCTTACGGAAAAATTCATTATGAACTGGGCACAGTAATAACAGATAGTAACAGAAGACAAAAAATTGTAAAAGGCATTGATGAAATTCAAACGTATAACTACACCTAAATCACATCATCAGGATAATTGAAGAAAACATTAATAACAGCTATTTCAAGCCTACGCTTTCTAAAGAAAGCATTTATGCACTTATTTTTGCGTTTTTTGATGGCTTAGTGAGAGACTTAACTTTTTTTGAAATGCTACAACTACGAGGATGTTCCACAATCTATTACATTCGAGGAAAAAAGACTTGTCCAAAGCGTTAATAACTTCTGTCATTCATTTACTTAATCATGCCGAATAAAATAAAAATTTAATATTGGGGGATTTCAAATGGATTTTAAGCTTCTAAACGATAAAAACTTTCTTTTGCTTATAATTGGCAGGTTTACTTCTATGGTTGGAGGTACTCTGTTAAGTTTCGCATTGTCATTATATGTGTTAAGCACAACCGGGTCATCTGCTAAATTTGCTTCTGTGCTTGCGTTATCAGGTCTGACATCACTTGTTCTGACACCTGTGTCCGGGGTATTTGCAGATTGGTTTGACAGAAAGAAAATTATGGTAGCCGTCGATTTAATCAGCGGTTTTGTTATCCTCGGTTTCTTTCTGTTCTCTATGATTGGTGAATTAGAAGTTTTACACGTTTATTTAATTGTTATTGTTTTGGCAGCATTAAGCGCTGTTGATACGCCTGCTGTTCAATCTTCAATACCATCCTTGGTAAACGGTGAAAAGATTGTTCATGCGAACGCCTTAAATGTATCTGTACAGACGTTGGCTCAAATTATTGCACCGATTGCCGGCGGTATTATTTTCTATACGGTTTCTATAAAAGGCATTTTACTCATTACGTCTATAGCCTTTATTTTAACTGCTGTTTTAGAAGTATTTATGCACATACCAAGCAATAAAAAAATAATTAATAAAAAATGGTATGTAGAGTTTACAATAGATTTTAAAGAGGGACTTGGTTACGTTTATCATCATAAAACAATACGTTGGGTTATTATTGTTGCTATCTTTGCGAACTTAATATCCCCCATCATAACAGTTGGATTTCCTTATGTTATAAATATCGACCTTGCTCTTTCGACCGCTCAATACGGCACTTTTCAAGCACTCTTTATTTTTGGCATACTAATTGGCAGTATCGTATCTGCAAAACTTGCAGCAAAATTAAACCTAATCAAGCTTTTGTCAATTGTAATGATTGTATTCGGTGCTTTGGTATCCATTATTGGAGTTACCATTTTGCCGGACATCTTTAACAGTATTAACAATGTAAATATCGTTTTTATAATAATGTGCGTGACCAATCTAAATATTGGTATTGTTTTGACCATTTTTAACATCGCAACGCAAACGTCCGTACAAAAAGACACCTAACCATCTAATCGGCAGAGTATTTGGTGTTATTGTAACAATAGCAATGTCTCTCTCACCAATTGGTCAGATGTTATACGGACTTATGTTTGATAGCATTAGCAGCAGCACGATTATACTTGTTTCGGCAGTTATTTTGTCCGCAGTCGGAGCAGTTTCAGCAATATTGTACTTAAAAGAGCAAAAGAAATCATTAAAAGTGGGGAGCATTATACATGAATGTTAAATTAGTGGATATTAATAAAAGCTTTGGAGAAAAAAGAGTTTTAAAGGATATTGGTTTTAAAGCTGTAAGTGGAGCTGCTCTTGGTCTGTTAGGCGGAAATGGAGCAGGAAAATCGACCACCATACGAATTATAATGAATATTTTTTTGCAGGATAGCGGAAAAGTGCTAATCAATGGAGTTTCAAGCATGAAGGCGAATGCAAAAATAGGTTGCTTACCGGAAGAAAGAGGGTTATTTCCAAAAAAGACTGTCATTGAGCAAATGGTGTATTTAGGGCGGCTGCGAGGCTTAACAACTAAAGAAGCTAAGAAAAGCGCTGCATATCTTCTTGAAAAATTAAATGCTGCGGAGTATTTGAATAAAAGGCTTGACACTTATTGTTAAAATGATTAATAAAGCGTGAGGATTATCATTGACAGAGGGAAGTCCCGCCCGACTGGACGGGACGTTTTGACCGATAGGAATTAGGTGGGGTTTGGGGAAATACTTTTTTTATTGTGTAGTCTGTTGGATTTATTTATAATAATCAATTATAGCTCTAGCGATACTGTCCGTCATATAGTCCTGCATGTTGCTGTCAATCATCCAGACAAAGTCATTAATATTACACATATAACTTGCTTCTATAATAACAGACGGCGCCCATAAAGGGCGGCATACATAAAAATTCGACTGAAACGACTGTTTAAGCCTTGTTGTATAAGGGTTTACTGAATATAGGCTGTTGGCAAGGCTGTCGGCCAACGGAGAGCTGCCTTCATTCCTGTACCAGACGGTAAGCCCGCGTATATTAGATGAATTAGTTGTTTCAGCCACACTGTTGCCATGTAATGATATGAACATATCCGGATTTGCCGTACGGCTTATCTCCGTTCTCTCATGCAAGGTATAATAAACGTCTGTTTCCCTGACCATAGTAACGGAAGCGCCCAAGTTTTCAAGCTTCCCGCGCAGCTTCAACGCATTTGCCAGGTTTATATCCTTCTCTGCCAAACCGGTACCCATGGGTATTTTCGCCCCCGGGTCATCCTTGCCATGACCAGCGTCTACCACAAATTTAAAACCGGCAAGCGGCTTATCGCCACTGGATATTTTTTTCTTTTTTAATATTCAAATTTAACTTTCCATCCGAATAACTTACATAAACTCCTTCTATCTTTATATCGTCCCTGATTGTAAATGAATAGCTTTGTGCGCCGTCTATAACACAAGCTTCCACAACAGAAAAACAGGTATCTTCCAGACTTTGCCTGTTTACTAGATCTAAATTCGGCGTGTTGTCCTGCATTCCAAAGCTTGCGACAAGGCTTATTCCGTCAAAGCTTACCCCAACCGCCGGGAACGCAGCCGCCTTCCAGCTTATAACATCCATATCTGCACCCTTTGTATATACGCCTTCTGTCAATACTCCAGATGAAATTTTATTCTCATAAGCACAGGATGCATCCTTTTTTCTATCCAAAGCCCGCTAGATAATCTTATCCACAGGTTATCCACGGTTTCGGCGGTTATTCTGTCCTTCTGGCCTTTAAATAACTGCCATGAGGAGCCGCCGCTTGATGAATTTTGTGTGTACGCCCATGCTGTTTCAGAAACCAATGTTGCGTAATAGCTTGTTCCGTCCCCATATTCTTTTATCTCCACAGGTTTTTTGTGGAAGGCGTAACCGCCGGCGCATCCTTATACGTGATAGTTCTGGTTACAGGGTTCTGCCCCTCTTGGGTAAAGGTAAATACATTATCGCCCTTGTTTAAGCCCACATAGGCGCTGAAAAAGCCTTCCGCTGTCCTGTTTCCTAATAAATTTCCGTTAACATATATATCCTTACCCGGCACACATGTGCCAAGAATTGTATAACCTTTAACATCGCCCGTTACAGTCACGTTTCCCGACGGTTGCGCAACAGTCAGTTTATCCATAAGAACAACAGGCGCAGTCTTATTCTCGGTAGGGATAGTTGTTATAGCTATGCTTTCCTGCGGTGGAGGAATATTTTCTCTATTTATAGTAATATTCTGTGTATTGTCAGATGAGACTACTGTGATTTTCGGCGACGAGCCTCCCAGCACATAATAGTTTTTTATCTGTGCTCCTATTCCACTGTTAAGCGAAGATATCCTAAAGAAGATACTGCCTTTAACCACGGCGGAAGCATTGTTCATTTGAAGCTGGCGTATTATCTCGCCCTTCCAATTATCCTGTTTTTCGTCTTCTCTATATGCGGCGTGACCTACGTACAAGTCTACACTAGTTCCGGCGCAGATATTTTCCCACCAATTCAACACTTTTTTATAATCAGCAATTCCATAACCGATATACCAATAAATCTGAGGGCATATATAATCCACCCAGCTCTCTGTTACCCATCTGCGGGTGTCAGCGTATAACGAGTGGTAGGACTCCTGTCCTTTTGTATCGCTTCCCAAAGGATCTGACGAAGCGTTTTTCCAAATAGCCGTGGGAGACACGCCATACCTTACATTAGGATTCAACTCCTTAACCTTCTGCTGTATACCCTTTATTACATAATTTACATTTTCCCGGCGCCAGTTGTCCCTGCCCAGGCCGTCTCCGTATTTAGCATAGGTTTCGCTGTCTGGAAAATCTGTTCCGGGATAAAAATAATCATCCAAATGTATTCCGTCTATGTCATAATTTTTTATTATCTCTGCTACGCCATCTATTATAAGCTGCTTTGCTTCAGGCATACCGGGGTCGAAATACAGCGCTCCGTTATATTGCTTTACCCAAGTGGGATTTTTCCTTGCCGGGTTGTTTACGGATAATTTGTTAACATCCGTTATTTTTTGAGCTGTGTGTGTGATCCTGTACGGATTAATCCATGCGTGAAGCTCTAAGCCTTTTTTATGAGACTGCTCAATCCAGTACGAAAGAGGGTCAAATCCGTTTGGTAATGAGTTTCCCTGTACGCCCGTTAAGCTATCCGACCATGGGAAAAGCTCGGATTTATAAAGCGCGTCCGCATGGGGGCGAACCTGAAGTATTATAGCGTTTAAGCCCCAATCCGCAGCCTTGCTAACCATTTCGTCTACTTCTTTTTTTAGTTCATCAACCGTCAGCCCTTTTTTCGACGGAAAGTCCAGGTTTAACACAGAGCTGACCCATACCGCGCGAAAATCGCCACCGGAAGGTAATGAAGCCGCTTGCACGCTAAACCCTCCAAGCGCTGCAACAGCCATTATTAGAACCATAAAGCCCGCGATTCGCTTATGTATCGTCTTATTCATTTCTATTCCTCCAAGTTTATAGTATGTCTATACCATCATATTCGGAATAATTATATCATTATTTCAGGCTTTATAGCGAGTGACATAAAAATGTAATGGTAAAAATATAACTTTATTCGTTGGTCTCATAGAGGAGTAATCTTGCGTTATTGTCACAATATAATGGAGTGATTGAATTGAAGATTGTAAAACTGATATACTATTGCCAAAGACATCGCAAAGTAGCAAAAAAATGGTAAAACAGGAGAGAAAGATTATGAATCTAACACCTGAAACAAAAAGAAACTGGCCTGTTCTTTAACCGCCGAAACAACAGAGTTGTTACCGTTTTTACCCTACCTTCTTCAGGATTTTTGGGAACTCGGAAGTGACCCGGAGGTAATGCGTGATCTTATTCAAAAAGCACGTTAATCTATCCCCTGATATAAAAATATTAGACTTGGCTTGCGGTAAAGGTGCAGTATCAATAAAAGTTGCCGATTCACTTAAAATCAAAATTAAGGGTATTGATATACTGCCCGAATTTATTGAATACGCTGTTAAAAAGGCGAAAGAGTATAATGTAACAGATTTATGCGAGTTTGCCGTAAACGATATTAATGACGCTGTTAAAACTGAGAAAGATTATGACATTGTTATTTTCGGAGCGGCGGGTAACGTATTAGGCAGTCCTGCCGAAATGCTGGAAAAGCTGAAATCGGTTATTAAACCGGGAGGGTATATCCTAATTGACGAGGGTTATCTTCCCGAAGGAGGCCAGCAGAGTGATGTTAAGTACGATAATTACGAATTACTCACTGAGAAACAGTGGACGGATTTATTCGAGAAAATGGGTTTAGAATTAATTGAAACTGTTTCCGATGAAGATTCCGAATATTTAAGCAACCCCGATAGTGATACGGGTATGGCATTCATCACGGCAAGAGCAAACGAATTGACTGCTATGCACCCCGATAAGAGAAATATTTTTGAGAGTTATGTTCGCAGTCAGCAAAATGAGTATGATGATATAGATAATTTCATTATCTGCGTTACTTGGATGTTGAGAAAAAAATAAATTACATTATTGTAAAAAATTTAACCGAAGGGAATTGATTATGCCGATGTTTGAATTACGCGAACGAGTTTTAACGCTTCCGACGCTTGAAAAAAAGATGGTGTCGTTGAATCAGGAAATACGAAAAGCCGAGGACGAGGTATCGAGCCTGCTTAGACAGTACGAACGCGAAAGCCATGATGTGGAACAGATGCAGAAGGATTCTTTTTCAGCATTTTTATTTAGGCTGACCGGCAAGTATGAGGACAAACTGGAAAAAGAACAGCGGGAAGAAATTAACGCAAAAATTGCTTATGACCGCGCTGTTGCCCATTTTGATAATCTTGCACACGAAAAAGATGAGCTTGCATCACGCATATCTGCGATCCGTGCGGATGAAAGAACCTATCAGCGTGAATTGGAAGCCCGGCGGCATGAACTATCAGGCAAGCTATCCGAGCCGGACGGTATACGCTACGCAGAGCTTGAAAATGAACGCAATGCTATCATTTCGCAGAAGACGGAGATTGAGGAAGCATTAAGAGCTGCTAACCGGGCTTTGTCTACGGCTTATAAAATAGCAGCTTCGCTTGACAGTGCCGAGGGTTGGGCTACGTTTGATGCGTTTACTCGCGGCGGGATTATTTCGCACATGGCAAAGTATTCGCATATAGACGAAGCAGAAAAAAACTTCAACGCGCTTTCACACAACCTGAGGGAACTAAAATCCGAATTGAGTGATGTACAGGGGCTTACAATATCGGGGCTTAACGAAATATCCTCAGGTCAGCGTACCGTCGATTTTTGGTTCGACAATATCTTCACCGATTTATCGGTTCGCAGTCAAATTAAAAACAACGCTGAGAAAATTAGACAATTAATAAACAATATCAGTAAAGCCGAATCCGCGCTTAAAGCGAGATTGCGCGAAACGGAAAACGAACTTACAAGAAACAAGCGCAGCGAAGAAGAATTGCTCTTATCTGTTTAACATTAACACCAAAAAAAACCGGCGCATAAACGCCGGCGATAAAAACAAGATTCAGCATTACAAACCGATTAAATGATCCAAGCTTTTAAACTCGTAACCCATATTCTTATAAGCCTCAATAAGCTCTCCCAGAATAATTGAGTTAGTTTTGGATGTGTTATGCAGTAATATAACCGCTCCCGGGTGAATACGAGGCTTTAGTCTGGAAAACGCCTGTTCCTTGCTTGGCTGGTTGTCCGTGTTCCAATCCACATATGCAAGGCTCCAAAAAATCGTTTTATACCCCAAATCGCTGGCCATTTTTAGGTTTTCTTTACTGTATTTACCCTGAGGCGGCCTGTAGTATTTAGGCATATCCTTTCCGGTGACGGATTTATATATATCCTCAGTCTTTGTAAGCTCTTTCAGAAAAGATTCTTTATCGGATATATTAGACATATCCGGGTGGGACATTGTATGGTTTCCCACAATATGCCCGTCGTCAATCATTTGCTTTATAATTTCGGGGTTATCTCTTATATATGTTCCTAAAACGAAAAAAGCCGCCGGAACATTATGCTTTTTCAAAGTGTTTAACATTTCCACCGTATAACCGTTTTCATAGCCTGCGTCAAAGGTCATGTATATCGTTTTTTCCTCCGGATTGCCAACATAGTATGAATTATATTCCTTTAAGAATTCTCTGGTTTTCCTCTCCGGAGGGTTGCTTGCCGTCTTCGTATCTAAGCCCCCAGCCTTTGGCGTAAACATAGCAAGGCTGCAGCGTCATTATAACAGTCATAAATACTATGGTTAAAAACCTTATTGTTTTTTGTTTTATGTTTTGCTTTATGTCCATATTAATCTCCTTTTACAGCATCCCGTAGACAAGCTCAAATATAAGCCCTGCGGCAAACCATACCGGCGCGTAATCCAGCCTAATAACGCCGTTTATGTTGTACTTGCAATCGCCGTAGTCCCACGGGCAAATGTCTGCTTTCTGTAGAATTCTACCGGTTAAATATTCAGTTGCAAATATGCAAACTACATACACACCTCCCCTTGCAAAAACCGGGAGAACGTTCAGCATATCGCTAATTGGTTCCAGTAAAACCGCCATTCCGTATATAAAAAACATCCATATGGATGTAGTGGATGTCAGGCGGAAATCCTTCCTAAGCAATGATGCCATACCTGTCCAGATAACTTCCATGATCCAGCCTAACGCTCCGTATACAATAAATCTTGTAATCATATATATAGTATTTCATATATAAAATTATTTATGCTTTAATTATGCCTTAATTATTTCAACGCCATCATAATAATGCTTTAATATTTGCTCAAATGTAAAGCCCTTGCCTATCATTCCCTTTACGCCGTTTTGGCTCATACCTACACCATGTCCGTTACCGCCGCCGTAAAAAATGATTTGTTTAAGACTTCCGTCATTATTATACTCTTTTTCCATTGAAAAAAAAGCGCTGGGCATTAAAGAATAATTTTTTAACTGCGTACCATTTTTTAAGTTTAACATAATATCTCTGCCGTAATTGTAACTGCTGGGGCGAATAACCGATCTGACATTGTATTCGGTTTGAAGTATAACGGAGGCTTTTGTTCCGGTTATTTTTATTTCCATAATATTTCCGCCCATACCGCGTTTTATTACCTCAATGTCCGTCACGGTACCCACAGATTCCACCGGGCGGCTTTTATATATTCCTCCTGGCTGCAATGTTTTTACAAGTGTTCTGTTTGCCTCGTATCTGCTTTTTAAATTCGCATCTACGGAAGCGGTTATCTCCTGCGCGGTCATTTCTACATTCCATCTGAACCATGAAAATTCACTGTCATAACATTCTACATTTGTATCCATAAAGAATGCCCTCGCGTTTTCCTCAACTGATAAATCGCCGTAATCTATTCCGGAATAATGCTTTTTTGACTGCAGGTACTGGCTTGTTTGAGCAGGGAAACCGGTACCGGAAGCTGCCCATACTTCGCCGCTATTCGCCGTTACTCCTGCGGATGTTGAGAAAAAGTTGGCGCTTATAACCTGTCCGCCGTAGGATAAGCACATCCCCTTAGTGTCATTTACTGCTTGTATAGATATTTCATTTTCAGGAATGTTGTTATAAACCTGACAATTTACCGAATCGTCAATATTGGCTCCATACCGGTGGTACCTGTTGGCGTAAAGCTGATTATACGCATAGCTTCTGGCCGTGACAGCCTGCACCTTACATGCCTCTATACCATATCCCGTCGGCATTTCACTGGGTACCACCGCATATAGGTATTCCTCCAGGTTTAATTCATTTATTACCGTATACCCGCCGTCTTCTTTACCTATTTCGATTATACCCCTGTACCTTGGGCTTTCATCCTCCGGCCAGTTTCTTTTAATGCTTTTTATTTCTATCCGGCTTGCAGGTGAATCGCATGAAATATATATCCTTGGCTGGTTAAATAAATTGGTATTCTCATTTGCTGATACATTGAACAATTCTCCGGCGGATAACCGAATTATTTCATTTCCCGCTTTAACTGTATAATTACCGGTAGAAGTTAAGCTTATGCCATCATGTATAAGCCCGGCAAATCCCGTGCGGTTAATAGCCACTCTTACTGTATCTGCAGGAGCCTTCCCGGTAATTATGCCTGCGCATACCTTCCCATCCTTAATAGCAAATTCCGCCAAGCCGGAACCGACTGTAATATCCTTTAATGCTTTCCATTTAGGACTTTCCAAGCGAGTATACTTTTAAAGAATCGTCAGTCTCATATACACTGCCGTCACCCAGTTCTATCTCAGTTGCCGATATCCTTTTAATAATACCTGTGGTAATATCGCCATAAAAATTTACATCCAAAGCATTCCTTCCGCTTATACGAATATCACATATTCTTCCGGCAATATTTCCTAATGAGTTGGCATAAGCGTACCGCCTTTCTGCGCCTCCGGAAAACACAGTGATTCCGGTACTATCGTTCCCTGTTATATAAGCGTTTTTAATAATTGGCGTATCGCTTACAAGGCTTGTTACAGCGATTACTTCTCCGGATTTATAAATAATTCCTATTTCCATGTCCGTATAAGCTTCCATGTTAAGCCCGGAATGTGAAAAATGCCCTTTATCTGTCACCATATTCCATGCTTTAAGCTGTGAATTGCCCCCGGGAGTAACCATTACCACTACATTTTTTGATTCTATTCCAAAAGCTTCGTTTAATGTTTTGCCTGAGCTCATTCCCTGCAGCAGCTTAATATATAGCTCCGTCCATAGGGCGTATGATATGGGCTTGTCTTTGTTTTCGATATTTATATTAAGCTTCAGCTTATTATCCGGGTTAGCCTTATCCAGTAAAAGCTGAGCCTGTTCCAGTGTAAGAGGCGATTCCGGCTCAAAACGCCCGGCAGAGCCAAGCATTAACTCTTCTATATATACCGCGTTTATATATTTATCATACCATTTAGATATGTCCGTATCATTAAATGTTATCTCTCTGTCAAGTGTTTCTATCTCATTTAAGTCGTTGAATGCCAACGCCAGCATTTTTGCAATGAGCGCCCGCGATACCGGATAATTGTCACCTACTCCTACGGCTACCCCGTTAGGCTTTGTAGATGCGATGCTTTCAGCTTCTACTGTGCTTTGCGGCTGTGGAATTTCAATCTTAGTCTCTCGTTGTGCATTCCCGAAGGATGCGCTGCTTCCTGTCGATGCGCCGCCGCAGGCTGTTGAAATCAGGCAAAAAATAATCGCTATTACTGCATATTTTGTCAAAGCGCTCATTGAATTCATTGAATCCTCTCCTTTGTTTATGCTGCTTTAGGTTTGATTTGCACCTGCCGCCTATACAGTTTATGATATACTTGTCCCGGATATGAGCAGTATATGTCACGTTGGTTTCATAAATTTTCAAAGAACAGAGGATAGTAATTTTGTATCTATATAATATGCAGGAGGGATAAGTGTGGAAATTACATACAGTAACACACTATTTAAAAATTGTATCGGGGTAGAAATTAAAAATGGTGTTTACTACCCTCTCCGCTTTTCATCAAAGCAATTTGAGTTTTACAAAAATCATAGTGAGTTCGTTTTTATACGTTCGTTATGCACCGCAGATGTATATATGGAATTTAGCACGCCATCAAAAATCATATCATTTTCTTGTGTGACCGATAATTTTGTACGGAAATTCTGCTCATTCGATATTTATGAAGACGGTGAATTTATGGTAAATATCCCTTTCACCGGCCGCCCTGAAACTATCGACATATCATACGAAAAAAAGAAACCGGGTGTTTCTAAAATAACAATTTATCTGCCTTATCATTGCCGAACCGGTATTTATAATTTCAACGCAGAAATCGCTGCGTCTGATGAAATGCCAACAAAAAAGTTGAAAATTCTTGCATACGGTGATTCCATTACGCAAGGGATGTTTTCTGAATACCCATCTTTTACATATCCTTCGCTTATTTCAAAATACTTTGATGCAGAATTAATTAATCAAGGAGTAGGTGGAATGCCTTTTAACAAGGGGTCGCTTGATTCTGATTTGAATTACACACCTGACATAATAACAGTGGCGTATAGAACAATAGATATAACCGAAACCCCAACATATGATGAAATAATATTTGATGCGATGGAATATATAAAAGAATTAAAAAGAATATCCGGTAAATCAAAAATTTATGTTATATCGGCTCTTGATTCACCTACGTTAAAGTTAAGGCTGGAGATGAAAAATTCCTTACACAGATTGGAATGGTATTCGCCTTTCACAGAAGCTCTTAAAGATATATGCAATGAAACAAATGTGAATTTTATTGACGGTTTATATCTTGTTCCAAATATGCCCGAGTTTTATGCTGCAGACGGACACCCCAATGCACAAGGGTTCTTAGCTTACGCTTTAAATTTGGCTAAGTACATAAGATAAGCATTTAACAGCATTAGACTTGGTATTTGCTAAGTCGTCATTGATGTTTTTATATTCTTTGCTATAATTGTACTGCGTTAGGTTTGATGTATTAGAGAGTAAAAGCATAATAAAGCAAGAAAGGATTTGTCCGAGATATGAAAAATAAATTTGCGGTTAAATTTACAATCTGTATAATTACGGCGATTATTTTTATTACCGGAGGAACAACATCAATGAAGCTTCAATCAGCCTCACCGGATGCCGCATTAAAGTTTAATATTCGAATAGATGGAATACTTCATTCAATGTCAGTTGAACCGTTATACAAAGACGATTATATAATGGTTTCCATGAGAGATTTTTTAACTTTGCTGGGAGCGGAGTATAAATGGAACAATTCCACAAACTCTTTTACAGCAAAAAGAAACGGACGCACACTAGAAATGAAAACCGGCAGCAAAAATGCCATCATTAACGGAGAATCCGTTGTTCTTCCGGTTGCGCCTTTTATGCATAAAGATTCATTAATGGTTCCGCTTACAAATATCTGCGAAGCCTTTGGAATAAAATCGGAATACGAAAATGACGTAATATCATTGGATACCGGTAAAAAACAAGGTGTTCTCAGTATAATAGTGCCGGAAGACGCAATAGTACTGACATATGCAGAAGCGCTGAGACAGGCGACATCATCTAACTCATCAATAGAAAATTTGAAAGATAGTCTGGAATATATTGAAGATGCCCGAAAGGACATCATTGACAAATATGACAAGGCCGCCAGAGCCGGATTAGAAGAATTAGTGGTGCCGTTATTAAGGTCGCTGGACGCTATGGATACCGCATCAAGCAATGCGCCTTATAATGAACAGATAATAAAAACCGGAACTGAAGCAAGCCTTAGGGAAATATTGTCAAACATTGCAAGCTATGAAATGGACATACAGCTTTTAGATGAAAGCATAAAACTACAAAGGAAAAACGTAAAAAATCTGGAGCTTTTGCTAAGTCTGGGAATGACCAGCAAAACCGAGTTATTAACAGCTAAGCAGAACCTGCTGCAGAATGAATCGAATCTGTCAATGCTTGTAATAAGCCTGGATTCCGAAAGAAAGGCTTTAAAAAATATATTAAAAGCAAGCAATAAAAATGATTACGCAGTAGATTTTGAGCCTAAAACGGGAATCATTAATATTTCCGGTATCGATGGTTATATAAGCGGCAGGGTTTCTGATTCGCCCGTAACGAAGATAAAAGAAAAAGCCATGACTGACACAAAATATGCCATGGACACATGGTCTGAAGCGGCGGGGGAAAATAAAATAGACCTTGAAAATAAATATAAAGCTGCCGCTAGAGATTATGACGATTATAAAAGAAACTTAGAAGCAGCGATACGTTCGGCGCAAAACAATATTAAGCTGTTGATGGAAAAGCAAAAATCGTTAGAAATAGATTTAGAAAAAGCGATTAGCAATTATAACGATATAACCGCCAGCTATGAGGCAGGCATGGTCACTATGTACGAAGTGGATTTAGTAAAGCTGGCTATACTTAATGCGGAGGTTTCTCTCAGCAAAAACGCTTATTCTTTATGGACGCTTAGTTATGCGTTCGAGTATCCGTATTTGCTGATTATAAATAATTAGGAGGCTGCGGAATGAAAAAAATCGCATTTATAGGTGCGGGAAGCTTTGGTTTTACCCGGACGCTGGTTAGGGATATTTTATCCTTTCCTGCGCTTGCGGACACTGAAATAGCATTGATGGATATTAGCCAGGAACGTCTGGATTATATCGAAAAGGCGTGCAACAAAATAGTAAGCAAGGGAGGATACCCGGCAAAGGTAACGGCAACAACCGACAGAGCGCAGGCGCTTAGTGGTGCGGACGGCGTATTAATAACGATTTTAGCCGGTGATGTTGATGTTTGGCGGCATGATATTGAGATACCGAAAAAATATGGCGTAGACACCAATGTAGGAGACACCAGAGGGCCTTCAGGTATATTCAGGTTCTTACGCACCCAGCCGGTTATGCTTGATATATGCAGGGATATTGAAAAGTACGCGCCAAATGCGGTGGTGTTAAATTATACAAACCCAATGGCTATGCTGTGCCGCTCTATGGCTTCGCTTACAAATCTGAGCATTACCGGGCTTTGTCACAGTGTTCAGGGAACAGCCGAGATGCTTGCTAAGTGGATTGGCGCAGATTTCCACAAAGACGTTACATATTTATGTGCCGGTATAAACCATCAAGCATGGTATCTGGAATATAAAGATAAGGGACAGGACGCTATTGGCCGTATAAGGAAGCAATTAACAAGCCGGAAATTTATAATGAAGAAATAGTGCGTAACGAAATGTTTAAGCACTTGGATTATTATATTACGGAATCCTCCGGACATAATTCCGAATATGTGCAGTGGTTCAGAAAGAGGCCGGATTTAATTGAAAAGTACTGCATGGACGGAACAGGCTGGAACCCCGGACATTACGCCTATATCCGCGACAACTATTTAAAACGTCAGGATACATGGAAAGAAGATATTGAAAAATGGCTTGCAGATGATAATATTGGTATTGAGCGGGGAGAAGAATATGCGGCGTATATATTCAACGCATGTTTCGGAGACAATACATTATTTGAATTCAATGGAAATGTAAGGAACTTCGGACTAATTGACAATTTACCAACAGGCGCATGTGTTGAGGTTCCGGTGGTGGCTTCAAAAGCCGGGCTTCGTTCCGTGCATGTAGGAAGCCTTCCTCCTCAACTGGCGATTTTAAACAACATTTCATCTCGGATAGAAGAAATGACTGTTGAGGGCTGTCATAAAGGCGATAAAAGGCTGATATTCCAAGCAGTTCTAAATGACCCGCTTACCTCCGCCGTCTGCTCAATGCAGGAAATTTCCGATATGGTGGATGAAATGTTTGAATTTAACAAGCCTTATCTTCCTCAGTTTAAATAAACGAGTCATTAAATAAAAGCCTAATAAAAACCGCCGCTGTGATTTATACTGCGGCGGTTTTTAAATACTACACTACAAACCACTTATTTAACTCTTTGAAAACCCAGATAACCCGTTCCTTGAAATGTCAGCTTGCCCATATCGCCCTCTACAAGCTTACCGTATTCGCTTCCGGGCAGCTCCAATTCCATCCTGTCGCCGCTTTCCACCTCAAATGTGGCAAAATATGTTGTGTTCATTAACGAACTATGCGGTAATCCGTCATTATGGTGCATTCGGCTGTTAACGGAGGTTCTTTTCGCTACAACCTTGGCGGCGACTGTCAGAACTGGCAAGCTGTTGTTCATTCTGCGCTGCGATCCTCTTTTAACCACTGTGGCTATAATAATTCCGAATATAACAATAAAACCTATTATCACAACAACAAATGTTAACATAAAAATCATACTAAAACCGCCGTAAGGTGAGATAACCATTTTTATTCCTCCATTTTAAGTAAAAAAATACCGGGATGCAGTCCATGCAGGCTTAATACTGCCGCCTTCGATGCACTAAATCCATATAAACCGCAGGCGCTTAATAAATGCTCCTCTTTATCTGTCAATATAACTGCTTTTCCAGCAGACTTTAATATCCGGCTCAGTTCTTTAATAAATCCGTTGTACAGCCCTGTTATATCCTCCACACCGATCTGCTTTCCCCATGGCATGTTCGTTACAACCGAGTCCACGCTGCCATCTTTTATTTTAGTACACAGCGCATCAGATTTAAACAGTATTATATCCGTTGAAAGATTAGCTCTGGCTGTGCTTAAAGCATCATCATCTATGTCGCTGGCAAATATTTTCCTGTATTTATATGAAGCTCTTTCATGCGGAATAGTTCCCGCCCCGCAGAAGGGATCATAAAAAACATCTCCTCCCGACGGGCGGCTAAGCCTTACAAGACAGTGAGCCACGGTTGGCCTTATTCCAGCCTTTGCGCTTTGAAAGCAACTTCCTCTGAATCTGAATTCAGGAGGGGTTAATTGCATTGAAAACAAGCAATCCTCATCTCTTGCATCTATTCGAAAAGCGGCGTCATAATCATTTGCGCTGCCCGGCGAAAACATCCCGGTTGATACCAGTGCATCGGAAGCTGCGTCGGAGATATCATACCTGGAATATGTATGCTTACCCACTCTGCTGGCACTTACGATAATTCGCGGTTTTTTTCCGCTATTCCGGGGACAAAAAGATTTTCATAATTCAATTTTGTTAAATGATTATAAAAATCTGTTAAATCCTTCTTATGAAGCCCTATACTAAATCTGTCAATTACCCTGTAAATATTATCGGCGCATCTGAGATTGTAAAGCTCGTCGAGAATTCCGTTTGCGTTAATAAATACTTTTCCTCTTTCAGTGTGAATCCCGCTTTTTGTATTAAAATTCCTATTTGAATCAATATTTTTATTTAATTCAAGATTCTTATTTAGTTCAAGAATTTCAATTATTTCATCTTTTAATATATCCTCCGCGCCAGGCACGCAGGTTGTCATATAATTGTTTTTTGCAATATTTTTTAGCATAAGGATTATATCTCTCCTATAGTACTCATAACATTACTCATACCACTTCGCCTGCTCGTTCCAAATTCTTGCGTACTCCCCTGCTGCCGCAATAAGCTCCTCATGGGTTCCGTCTTCCACAATGCGGCCTTTTTTCATCACTATAACTCTGTCCACATGCCGGCACAATCCAACTCTATGGGAAATTATAATGGCTGTTTTTCCTTTTATCATCTCAAGAAACCTTAATAATATTTCTGATTCCATTAAAGGATCCAGTGCAGATGTTGGCTCGTCCAGTGAAATTACATCGCTGTTTTTGAAAAGCCCTCTTGCTATAGCTGTTTTCTGCCAGCCTCCGCCGGATAAGTCTATACCTCCGAACTCCCTGCCCATTCGTATATCAAGCCCGTCCTCATTCAACAGCATATCTTCCAGATTTGCGGCTTTTACCGCTTTTATTAACCGGCTGTCGTCATGTAACCCCGATATATCCGAAAGCGCTATATTTTGCCGCAGGGAAAGGCTGTACCGCATAAAATCCTGCGGTACGATAGAAAAATGTTTCCAAAAGGATTTTTTATTAGTAATGCTTAAATCCTGCTCATCATAGTATATCCTACCTGACTGAGGCTTGTATACCCCGCATAAAAGCTTTGCAAGCGTTGTTTTGCCGCTTCCGTTTTCCCCTACTATTACCACCCGTTGCCCATTGGGAATTACAAGGTTCACAGCATCCACGGCATTTTTATCCCTTTGGGGATAGCAAAAACACAGGTCTTCAGCCCGTATGCATTCCTTATATCTTATATAATCCTCTGTTCCGGGAGGTTCTTTTTCCGTATTTAAATGCTTGTAATAATCCGCCATGTAAAATACATTCTCAGGAAGGCTTGCAATATTTGTACCCACTGTGTTTGCGCTGTTTTGCATATTCAAAAAAGCAGTTATACAAGCTCCGAAAATACCTATTTGTATTTCACCTTGTATAAAGAGCCAGCTAGCGGCTAGTATACATGCCGCATAACACAATATTTGAAAAAATTCACAAAGGAACAACCGAAACCTTACTTTTAATATAAAGGTATATTGCTCCTCCTGTATTTTTGAATTTTCATTTATCCATTCAGATATGATATATCTCCCAAATCCCATGGAGCGCATTTCCTTTATGGCAGTGTTATCGGCAAACAAGCTGTAAAGATAGTCTCTCCGCCGCGCGCCTTTTACCTGTCCGCGCCATAATCTGTACTGCTGAGTTTGTTTAATGTAATTTAAAACTAACGCCGGCGCAACGCTTAATACAGCTAAAGGCACAAACCAAGCCTGATACTCTGCCAGCACGGCGGCTGTACCTATTATCCCAAATGCCGCCGGTAAAAGCTCAAATATTTTTATAAATAGATTTAAAAGATGGAAATTATTCACACAGACCTGTGCGCGGTACAAATTGTCATGGGTTTGAGTATCCTCAATGCATTCCAAGGGCAAACGGCTGTTATGCTCGTAGAGCTTTTTTCTGGCATCAAACGAATATTTAATATGCAAATTAATATCTCTAAGTATTTTATTTAAACATTCCAATAGTCTTGGCAAAGCAACACACAGGCAAAATAATACTCCTAAAGTATAAATATCAGCCGATGCGCTATCGCCAAAAGACGCGGACATCTCGAACAAAGATGCAGTTATCCTTATGCTTAACACTGAAGCAACCGTGTTAATAATAAGGATAAGCATGATACATGTTAGTTCCCCTGCTCCAAGCCGGGTCAAATCCTTAACCGGCTTCACCCAAAACCGTATTATGCTCATATCCACCTCTCCTTATTTCGATATAACTTAACATAAATACCAAATTGACTGAGTTTTGAACATTCTGCTGTACAGACCGCCAGAATCAATTAATTCTGCATGGCTGCCTTTTTCGGTTATTCTTCCGCCGTCCAGCACATAAATAATATCCGCCATTTTTGCTGATGCCATCCTGTGTGATATCATTATTGTACCTCTATCCTTAAACATAGCGGCGAATGACGAATACATACCGCTTTCGGCTATTGGGTCTAAAGATGCTGCCGGTTCATCAAGTATCGCAAATTTACTTTCGGACATAAATGTCCTGGCTGTGGCCAAGCGCTGCCACATGCCCTTTGATAAATCTACTCCGTCCTCAGCTATTTTTCCAAGGCTTGCATCAAGCCCCATGCCGTCCAGAAGCTCCGCAGCACCCGAAAGCTTCAGAGCTTTTTTAAGCTTTTCATCGTTATTTATGTCAGATATATTCCCGAATGCCACATTTTCCCTTAATGTAAGCTGATAACTTTGAAAATCCTGAAACACTACCGAAAAAAGCTTTCTTCTTTCTTCCTCGGATATCCGTGTGTTATCCATTCCGCCTATAGTTATTTTACCTGAATCCGGCATATAAAATCCGCACAGAAGCTTTACAATTGTGGATTTGCCAGCTCCGTTTTCACCTACGAAAGCAACCCGGCAGCCATCTGGAATCGTGAACGATACATTTGACAGTACCGGTTTATTAGTTCCCGGATACGTGAAGCTTACATTATCAAACACTATATCCGCAGCTCCCGAAACTGTTCCGTCAAGATTCTCCGTTTCCTGCATAATCATAAGCTCCCGGTAATAATCAATATCCATTATCCTTGAAAGCATTTCGGATAAGCAATTCGCACTTCGGTCTATAATTCTAAACAATGAAGGAAGCGAGCCAATCAAAGCAATCATCGTTCCAACTGATACGCTTCCGTCTAAAACTCCGGACAAAAGAGTCATAACAGTATAAACAGCATAGGCTATTGTGAGCAGGTTTCCTATAAAATTCAGAGCTATAATCTTTTTCATTGAGGCTTTGTATTCTTTAAAAACATCACCCATGGATTCATCCCATTGTTCAAGCATATATTCCGAGGAATCGAACAGCTTAAATTCATACAAGGCATTTTTATCAGAGAACAGCTTACCCAAATAGTCGGATTTGCGCTGCGATATTGTTGTTTGCCGCCATGCTTTCTGCTGTTGATATACTGACTTAAAACGTATCGCAAACATTGGCACGGCAAGTACTAACGCTCCCGTACCCAGCCATTTGTCCGCAGTAAAAAACACCAGCGCCAATGAAAGTAATCCCACCAGCATAGTGAAGCATTGCACTATGAATCCGTATGCCATACTAAGACTATATGCAGGCTGCCTCTGACTAAGTCTTTCCATGGCGTCGTGAGCTTCCGTACCTTCTAAAACTGCATATTCTATGCGCATCAGCTTGTCCATAATCTCCGGTATCAACTCTCTTTCCAGTATCATTGTACGCCTGCTGCCTAATAGTTGATATGTAAAGCCTTCGCTTTTAGATAAAAGCAAAACCAATACCAAAAGCCCTCCATATAAAAACACACTGGAAGAGCCAAACTGCACACCATCTACAAGCCGCTCCGTAAACATAACCTGCAGCATAGGACATAACCCGGCGACAAGTGAAAGAATTGCCGTTAAAATTGATATCCTTGGGATAAAGCGAAAAACAGTTGTTACGGCAAAAAGCATGTTTTTAATTATCTTCATATCACCAATCCTCGTATAAGCTGTAATATTATATAAACTATACAGCATTAAAGCCGCTGTAACGAAAAGATGATAAAAATCACGGTATTTATGTAAAAAGCCGCTTGCGGCGGCTCTGTATTAATTCTTGTCATTGTCAAAAAAAGATATTGAAAGCGTGAATTTATTGTTTTCATATTTATATTTAACTTGACCTCCATATTTTGAAACGCTGCGTTCAATACTTCTTAACCCTATTCCGTGGTATGCCGTATCAAGCTTTGACGTAGGCGATGCCGGAGCTGCAGAGCTGTTTTCTATTACTATATCTGTTCTTCCGGACATTACCGACGAACGAATATCTATGAAACACTCAGATATATCCTTTAATCGCATACATGCCTCAATTGCGTTGTCAAACGCATTTCCGAAAACTGCACATATATCTCCCGGTTCAAGTCTCAAATGCCCAAGAGGGCAAAGATTAAACATTATATCTATTCCCGCTTTTTGCGCTGAGTAATACTTATCCCCAATGACGGCATCAATTACCATATTCCCTGTACGAACGGGCAACATAAGCCTTTGCATATCTTCACTCCATTTTGATAGATACTTTTAAGCTCTGCAGGTTTATCCGCTAACGCATAAATAGCTATGGCATGGTTGCTTAAATCATGCCATAGCTCTCGGGTACGCTCGTAATTTTCTTCTATGCGCTTCAAGTAAGCAGTTTCCACTATAAAAGCCTGACTTAGTTCATTTTGCGCAACAGCATCCGCTTCCTTTTCTGTGGCACGTTTATGCGCCTCACCAACGAAAAGGCAAAGCAGTATCATTGATACCGCATGAAAAAACGATATACCGGAAGCCGCCCCTGAAACTATATACAGCATACATACAACAATTTCACGTAAGTTAAATTTCATTTCGCCTAACGGTTGCAATACTTGCAAAGCAAAAAATGAAACCAGCACCACGGATGTAACGGTATATTGTGTATATATCAGTATTTCACCGCCGGATAAGTTAAGAAATACGAATAGAAAAATATTCTGAAAGGATGCGCCTACCGCCAAAAAATAAGAGGCGGAAAGAATAGCCGCCCCTACATTTCCTTTTCGATGCAAAATCAAAAACAATATTACAGCCATGCATATAGTCATATGATCACCGCCATGTTTCCAGTTTAGAAAGTGCGGATTTCGCATATCCCCTGCTTATAGGAATTGTCACATCATCATTTATCGTAATACCGGCGGAGCTGTAACATTTCACAAATGCCGGTGAGACAAGAAAACTTTTGTGACAGCGGATGAAATGCGGAAATTCGCATTCAATATCGTTTATTTTGCCGTAAAATGAATACTTACAGTCCTGGCATACAATATGCAGCAGTCTTCTTTCACTTTCAAAATAGCATATTTTATCTTTTTTAATTATTAATGTATCATGGTTCAATTTAAACTTGAAATATTCCTTTTCAGTTTCTTTGATAACATCAGTCATAATTTTAAATATTTGACCTTCAAGCTGGCTTTTCAATACATAGCGGAATGCACGGGCTTCATATCCCTGTTGGACATAATCAATAAAACCTGTGACAAATACTATCGGAACAGATTTATCCAACAGTCTTATTTGCTTGGCTATATCCAATCCATTTTCATTCTTAATACGTATGTCTAAAAATATAACACCGTATTTTTGGTTACCCATGCTTTCAAGCAATCTGCCGCCTGTTTTAAATATTTTAATAATTGGTTCAATACCCAAAGCATCTGCGTTTTTCAGAATTAAATCTCTCAGACGCTCGGCATGAATGTCTTCGTCTTCGCAAATAGATATGTTCATTTGCTCACCTCATCATACGATCAACTCATTATACGATTTGCACGTCATACAATGCTATACTATAATTACATAAAAAGAACTACATAAGTAAGAAGGAATAATAAATGAGGAGGTAAATAATGACTGAAATTAACGTAGGCTTGGTAGGGTATAAATTTATGGGCAAAGCTCATAGC
>JALQSN010000570.1:0-32588 GCA_023690525.1 Holotrichia oblita | reverse complement strand
AGATCATCATAAGTTCTATAAGCCATGAAATATCAAAAAAAAAATCCATTAATCATCAATTGTCAATTGTGATAGAAAACATTATTATGTAACTGTGACAATTTGCATTGATGTAACAATTTTACCTGGACAAATTTAGAACAAACTTCAGTAAAATTAATGTGTGTATTGATTTTACCATTTATTTTTTGCATATCAGTTTATCAAATCGATGATATCCTTTTAAAGGTCACGGAATTCTTTAAAATAGACCTGACACATCCTGCTAGCTATATTTGTTCATTACCCATCTTCTGTTACGTTTGATATTCCTATTTTAATTTTTCTTTTTTTTTTGCTTTTTAGAGATTACTACACGAAGTGTCAGCAAGAAAATCGAGCTCATCTTTCGGAACTAACTAGACAAATGCAGTATAATGTAGAACACAAAAAGGTATGTTTTAGTTATTTCTTCATACATACTGCATTGCGCTCTTAGCAACCTTTTATTTTAGCACATGAAAGAGGAAGAATTCAAATCATCTCGGAGGCATTTCGCTACGTGGGATAGTTTTTGGGGCGGCCAGGACACGGAGCACCACTCTCCGATACTAGAAAAGGACATATAGAGCGAATGCTTTTCCGCAAATGGTACCAGTCGGTGTAGCATAAATATCACCGTCAATAAATAATATTATGTATAATAGACCCGAATCAATTGGAATATACATACTGCATGCGCGACACGGAAAAATCTGCTTTATGGATGTTGCGGAAACGATTAGAACGTATTTAGGTCTACATAATCGATACGTATTAACAATACAAAAGTCTGAGTCACAGCAGAAGTATTAAGATTTGATAGCGTAATTGTAAAATGATCTTATTTAACCTTTATTTATACATACAGAAAGTGCATCGTATCGATATATCTCACCATGTTACCAATTAACACAAAAATTGAAGAAATTTATATCAACAACTCCAAAAGTAGTCCAGTATAATATCTAATACGTACGTAGTCACCTTTATAGATCATTAAATCTGACAGATAACTAAGTAATTTATATCGTTTTCAATTGTTATTGTGTAAAAGCATATTACATATCTCCATACAAGAAGTAATATATTTTTTACACTTTCCTGTAAACGTGCACCTATTAAATAATGTTAATACTCGTAATATGATTTTAAATATTTGCACATGACATGGATTTTACTTATACACGCATTGATTTGGCAATATATTAAACAGTATTGTGTACTACTAAGTAAGTAATAAAAAGAAATACAAGTTATATTTGTATTTTTATGTTAAATCCTTCAATAGTTTGCTTGTTGAAATTACCATTCCATTCTAGCATATAATATATACAGTGAGCTTAATACAACGCTGTACATGCTTTAGATTAATTACAGCCAACTTTTTCTGAAAACCATAGTTACGTCAGTTACATAATAGTTATTTACGAACCAAGTGCGAAATGTTTCACGCACGAAGTTTGTACAATATTTTTTGTACGAGAACTATAATAATAATACATATTGTTAATGTACGTTATCGTTTATGACCATATTATTAAGGTTAGGGATTTATGATTTTAAAATGTCACTAAATTAATCAAGTTCCAGTAAGTACCAACTTTACTTTTACGCACTCGTGCTTAAAGTGACTTTTTACGCACGCAAATCGAATCGTGAAATGACAGGTTTTGATAAGCGAGTACAAAAACATAATTTGTGTAACTTCTGTCAGTATTAAAACGATAAATTTGTTTGTAGAGCCTTTAATTATTCACAATGTACACAACAGAGGAACAAATTCAATTTTATACATGGTATTTAGAAGGATCATCGTTACGCGAAGTTGCAGCTCTGTTTAGTGTCCAGTATTCAAATAGACCTATTCCTAGTCATTCAACGATAGCAAATGCAATTAATAAATTGAAAACTTCTGGTTGTATCAATACTATCCACAATAAAAAACGATCTACAAGACTAAGAGTAATAACAGAAGATTTGGAATTAAATGTTGTGGCTTATGTGGAACACTACAAGTGCGCGACATCTAGAAAAATTGCTTCGGTAATGGACACAAGCCAAGGGACCGTTTTAAAGATTTTGAAGAAGCACAAGTATAAGTTATTTAAGTTCCAAATGCATCAAGAATTAAGGCCACATGATTATGAAGAACGAATACGCTTTTGCGAAAATTTATTTCACAAAATAAATACTGACAACGATTTTCTCAAAAGAATTCTCTTCACTGACGAGGCGACATTTATTAAACACAGGGAACCTAATCGTCAGAACTGTAGGTACTAGTCTAAGAAAAATTTACATTTGTACAACGTAACCAGAACGCAATATCCTGAAAAAGTAAGTGTTTGGGCAGGAATCATTAATAATAGTATTATAGGCCCATTTTTTTATCGATGGTAACCTAAATGCAGAAAAATATTGTCAATTACTACAGAATAGAATTATTCCAGCATTAAGTGATCAAAATTTAGAGCAAATTTGTTACGAATGCGATGGCGCACCGCCTCATTATTCGAGAAATGTTATCCAAATTTTAAGTGAAAGATTTCCTAATCGATGGATCGGACGAGGGGGACCAACTAGTTGGCCACCAAGGTCTCCAGACTTAAATCCGTTGTTTCTTTTTTTTACTGGGGAAGGGTGAAATCCTCAGTGCACAACAATGTTCCTCTAGGCAGCATTGAAGAGCTTAAAAATAGAATTCAGGGGCTTCTCGGTAAATTACCCCTCAACAAATAAGCAACGTTTTAAATGAATTTTGTAATAGATTAGGCTACTGTTTGGCTGTTAACGGCAATATTTAGTTTTATTTTAAGATTCTCTGAAGAAATGTATTTTAATGTCATTATGTAGGTATGTTATGTATGTGGTGTGTTTTGAAAAACATTTAAGATGTACTAAAATGTATTATAAATTAAAACAAAATAAATTAAACTAGCGTGTTTTTCGTATGTACAATTTTAAATTATTCACTGTGCTCAAAAACTATTTTGTTCTGTAAGTAACCATAACAACATTCACTAAACTGAGTGTCATAGATGTGCATGTAGACGACTGTACAACAGGGTGCAACATGGCGGCCAGTGGTGTCAGCAATGTTGTGTGTAACAATTAATAAATAAAGATCACTAGAATAACAAATGTGTTATAATATACGTCGATATATTACATGGTGTCAGGTTACTAAAGAAAAGAGTGAAAATGGCAGATTATTTTAATAAACCTGGAAAGTTGCTTATAAAAGGTAATGCTAATATAGAATGGAAAGCATGGAAGCAATCGTTCACAAATTATATGTTAGCGGCAGGGTTTGATACGGCATCGGATGCACGTAAAATTGCCATTCTTATCAATTTGATTGGAGAAGAGGGTCAAGAAGTATTTGACAATTTTACCTTTGTAGTAGAAGGTGAAGAAAAGAAGTATGATATAGTTTTAAAGAAAGTTCAAGAATATTGTAAACCTAAAGTGAATACAACAGTAGAGAGATTTAATTTTTTCAATATATATCAGAAAGATATCGAGCCATTTGAATCATTTTTATTGGAGCTTAAAAATAAGGCAGCAACATGTGATTTTGGTGACCAAAAAGATAATAATAAAGCTTAATAAAGCTATTAAACGAGAACATTTTCTTATACCAACTGTTCAAGATGTCTTAGCGCAGTTAAATAATAAACAAATATTTACTGTTATTGACATGAGCTCAGGGTTTTGGCATATCAAACTAGATAAAGAAAGTTCAGATTTGTGTTGTTTTAATACTATTTTTGGCAGATATAAATTCTTAAGAATGCCGTTTGGTATAACTTCGGCGCCAGAAGTCTTCCAAAAAAAGAGTTCTGCAAATATTTGGAGATATCAAAGGAGTATACCCAATTTTCGATGATTTAATAATAGCTGCGGAAAACGAAGAAGAACATGATAGCATACTAGAAAAGGTGGTAGCAAGAGCAAGGCAGGAAAACGTAAAATTTAATAAAGAGAAGCTTCAATTCAAAGTTGGTGCAGTGAAATTTATGGGTCACATAGTAAGCAAGGATGGAGTAGCTGCGGATCCGGAGAAGATTCGTGCAGTCCGGGAAATAGAGACGCCAAGGAATAAGCATGATCTATACAGATTCCTTGAATGACTAACTATTTGTCATCCTTTATTCCTAATTTAGCGGAATTGAATGCACCGGTACGAGAATTGTTGAAATCAAAAATAGAGTGGATATGGGACGACGTAAGAGAAAATGCGTTTCAGAAAATGAAGGAAGTGTTGTGCAAAGCTCCTGTTTTGAAATATTTCAATAGTGAACAAGCTTGCTATATACAGACAGATGCATCAAAAGATGGTCTAGGTGCCTGTCTAATGCAAAATTCTCACCCGATAGCGTATGCGTCGAGAGCATTGACCGAGAGAGAAAAGAACTTTGCTCAGATTGAGAAGGAATTGTTGGCGGTAGTTTTTGCTTTGGAGAAATTCCATTATTTCGTCTATGGGAGACACGTAAAAGTGTATAGCGATCACAAACCGTTAGAAACTATCGTAAAGAAAGAAATTCCCAAAGTATCTAGTAGATTACAACGTATGATCTTAAAAACGCTGAAATATGATTTCGAAATAACATACAAGCCCGGTAAAGAGATGTATGTAGCTGATACTTTGTCGAGATCTTTCATCAAGGACAAAATAACGGATGATCCAGAATTGGAAAATGTAGTACATTCTGTATCAAAACATCTATCAGTTACACCTGCAAAAAGGAAAGAGTTTCAAAAAGCTACAGAAGAAGACGTAGATCTGCAAACCATCATAAAGTACCATATGGAAGGCTGGCCAAATAAGAAGTGTGATTTACCATTAGCAGCTCGAGATTTTTGGAAACATAGAAATTCTATCGATGTATCGGATGGTCTAGTATTTTTAGAAGACAAAGTATGGGTGCCATTTAATTTACGGAAAGATATATTGGATCAAATTCATAAAGGACATTTTGGCATAGAGAAGTGTAAAATGAGAGCACGAGCCGTAGTATATTGGCCAGGAATTACAAGACAAATAGAAGAAATTGTAAACAACTGCAGAATTTGTGAGAAATCCAATCACCTCTTAAAACACCTACCCAAACTTTAGATTTACTTGATAATAATAAGACAGTGCATCAGCCGGAAGAAAATAATATAGAAAATAATCCTGTAAATAATAGACCTAAAAGATGTATCAAAGAACCTAGTAGATTTAAGGATTTTGTTAAACATTAAAAAAATATAGATTAAAAGAGGGAGATGTCATAGATGTGCATGTAAACGACTGTACAACAGGGTGCAACATGGCGGCCAGTGGTGTCAGCAATGTTGTGTGTAACAATTAATAAATAAAGATCACTAGAATAACAAATGTGTTATAATATACGTCGATATATTACACTGAGAATGTACGATTTTAAATTATTCAGTAACTTCGTGTAACATACCATACACCTGTAATATGCACATCTATTGAATGGTCTCCATAACAACGTCGGTTGGAGTATGTACAGCGTTATGTTAAGCTCACTGTATACAGGCTAACAACTTGAACTACGAAAGCCTATTGATAGGAGAGGGTGGTGGGGGTTAAAATTAAATGTATCCGTTTTACTATTGTCAACTTATTATATGACAGGAATGTCAGAAGTTATGTCAAATACTTTACCGAACCATCAAACTATCCTAAGGGAATATACAATTAATGAAAAAGTGCAAATTATAAAGTGGTTGCATCAGCGATTGGTTTAATTTGCACAGTAATTGCCAGAGTATTTGACATAACCACTGACATTCCTGTCATACAAACAATTGACAATACTAAACTGGATACATTTAATTTTACCTCCCCCTATCTTCTCCTATCAATAGGCTTTCGTAGTTCAAGTTGATATCCTGTATATGTATGTAACTACATTTAACGTTGAATTTATCAATAGTGAACAAATGTGAATTACAAGCTAGGCGCTAAGTCATTAGCTATACTAGTATTATCCACGGGGTGCGATCTTTATAGCAATTGTTTGAAATCGAATGTAGGTTAATTTCCGATAAAATAGTAGATGGCAGTACAAAAGGGTAGTTGGAAAAGTAGATTTCGGATTTACCTGTAGTTCGTGTGTTTATATATATCAGTTTATATGTAATTACATATTTCTAAACGTGGACACGTGTTTTAACAACCTTCTTTTAGCAAAGTGTGACGAAAGTGTGAGTGTGTTTATAGCGTTTTATTTGTAATCCTTATTGACTTTACCGGTTTTTCATTTTTTAGAACTTTTTTTTGTTTGAGTTTATATTTCTTATTTTTTGGCAAGACTTCCGTATGTCGACCACTGAATTGGCAATTTATATGCAGTTTAACGGAAAGTACACGTTTTCCTTAGTTCAAAACGGGCCCCCCATTTTTTGCGGAAATCGGTCTATGATACCTAAAAATCGATCTAAAAAGTGCTATTTCTAGGTTATGTTTCGTGATATTTCGCTAGTGTTTTGACATTTCTGCGACGATTTTCAGTTGATATCCAGTCAGAATTATACGAAATATCGAACGGCAATTTAAAAAAATGTTGTTCATGAATATAAAAACAATAATCATTTTTTATTTTGCAGTATCTTTTAATACAATTAATAAATATATTTCAGTGGCTAAAAAATATTGTCTAATATTGCTATACAGAAATAAAATAATAACCAAAGTAATGTCTAGCATTTTTTACCTTTAATGAATGTTTTCTTATCTCTTAATTTAATAGGTTATTATATTAAAATAAGAGCATATAATATATTGCTGGTAATAATTGATAACCTTTATGCATATTTTCTTGCATAAAGGAATTTAATGTTCATTATTTACTTTAAAAATAAATAAAATATCGGTTGGTAGTGGCACGTATAGTTTCCGAGGAAATACCAGAGGGCGTTTTAAAGCTCGTTTTTTTAACATTGAGTTGCCATTCTAAGTTACTTTATCTATGGTATTATCTCTCTGTCTCCAGTGTAGGAATCTGGTAGTGAAAAGTCAATAAAAGATATTAAAGATTTCTTGACTTACACTATTTGAAGTATGTTAAATGCTTGGGCGGACAATACGCAAACTGCTTTGTACGTTGGGAACTTTGAGAAACATTCGCGCAAAATTCTAACAACATCCAACCAATCTTTGCAAGAACAACCTTTCCGTTACATGAAGCTTTCGTCAACTTGAATTTAACATTTATTTGCTGAATATTAGTGGGAGACTTACTACAGGACCGTCTACAAAAGATGTGGCAACTGTTGGAGATAGTCTAATACCATTTACCAGAAGAAGATCTCCATATGGGATTAAAGATATGTAGCTGTTTGAAAACAAAAAAATAATGATTGAAAGTTCGGCGGTTTACTGAAAGTCCACGCAAATCCCGGTTTTTCAATCGCGAATTTAATGAGCTCTTTCCTCTCAGGTCATTTCCCTCGTAGTATACGGCTTCCAGGATCGTGGTTATGAAAATAGTTTACAAAAAATATAATTTTCGTATCTCACGATTTTAATTATATATAAAAAAAGAATTTACGATCACGAAAAAAAATTAATTTAATTATTAAATATAGCAAACTTATAACGCAAATAAAAATGACTTTACACGATCGATCTCTTTTACTTTCTCCCTTAAAAAGAATCTCTCATCTGCCATCCACAAAAAAATTAAATCTTTCCCCACAGCTTATCTCCATACAGAAATATTCTAAGTTTAACATCTATAGACAAAAACCATCATTTAAATAAAATTCAAATTTTTAACATCGCAATATCTAAATAAATCTACGTCGTACATCGTAACAAAATACATATTCGTGATCCGCAAAAATTCTACAACTTGACAAGTCTAAACTAAACATCAAAGAAATTTTAATTACAATAATTACTTTTCAAATAACAAAATAAATTATATTATATCGATGCGCGCCATCTCCTGACTGAAACCAAGCACCATGAATCGTCACATACAGCGTCGCTCAGAACTCTTCACTAAATATAATCCATAGCAATACGTTTGTCTATAGCAGTTGCTTTAGAAAGTAACATATTTAGTTTATATTACAAATAACCAGATAATTAATTAATTGTTTGATGTTAATTTAGTTTGTCTATATATGTATACTTTCCCATAATTATTTTTTCACGCACGTTTATGTAGATTTTATTTATATTAACGAAATATCACATGTATTCATAAAACTTGCGGACTAAAAGTCCTATTGTTCTAAATAAATTCTATGTGTATATTCCAATATTTTGGCATCACATCAGCCTACAGGGTTTCCAACTGATACCTATTATTCTATATGAAACACTCAATGTATTTTCTCGTCATATAATAAGAAAAGTAAGTTGCTCCTAAATTGTATTTATATTTCCTATACCCAATCAGAAATATTAGCGTAAGGTAACCGTGGTATTAGGTATCGCTGTGTATAAAAATCATAAATAATTAATCTAATTCTAATCAAATACCGAAGTTGCACACAAGTAGTATTCTCCACCTTAGATTCGTTTCAATTCGAGTAAATAGATTCCTTATTTTGTTGCTAGATGGTTTCTCTATAATTGACGAATCTACGAACGCTGTGGTGGTTTCTTGTCCAGTGATCCTCAAGCAATAGTCACAATGTATTATATATATATATTATACTTACCTCCTTTAATACTTTCTCAAGTGACTATATATGTATACTGGTTTGTCTCTATAAACATGGTATTAGTTACATTTTTAGCTAGCGAGTCATTTCTTTTTATACTCGAATACTCAGAGCCTAGAATGGTGTAACAGTGTTTTCCACGCCCAGTTATTACTACAGTACTAGGAAGTTAAGATCAGTTTCGAAGTGGGAGCCTAGTCTAATGAAAATTAGTTTCTTCAATAGCATTCGAACTGTACTTATCATGACATATTTGTGATTCCGTTATTTATTTACAAATCTGGTTTAGTCTGCATAAATTACCAGAGCTTCCATATTTAGCTCTTATTACTTTTTGCAAAATGGTTCACTGTTTGAAGTTACGATTTCGGAATGTTTCGTGAAGTTAAACCTGGCTCTTGTTTCACTTTCAATGTGAGTCATATGATGTAGAGGGTACATATTAGACAATACTTTCATCACAGTGAATAGCATTGTATTAATAGCTCCCATTGTAGGAAATTTCCATAAATTCCTCAACTAATCTACTTCAGAAAACGAAGCCAGAAATTTTCTATTTGCTTCGTGGACTGCAGGTTTTTAGCCGCAAAATCAAAGTAGGTACATATATAAGTAACATGAAGGCTGCAGTACTTTCAACTGTACGTGTTTGGACAATACGTTTGAGTGTGGAGGTACCTATATCTAATTTTTCTATTTTAAGTATTTCAACCGATCCTGAATATAACTAATAAGCCATAATAGAAATACCGCTCAAAATAACAACAATGACGGCCATCAGCAGGGTGTGTAATATCGTATATACTATATTCGTTGGGAATCGTAGATCGAACGGAAACCAGCAACGGTCTGATAACTAATTATTTTACAGTAATATTCAGGTTAGCCTATAGTATATGCGATATATCATCATTTTTCTTAATTTACACAAATCTTATACAAATTATTAATATAAATAAAATAAGATTGTTTTCTTATTTCTGATAAACTTTATCTTATTTCCCTGAAAATACATCGGTTACATATATATCCTATTTGTGACGTCCCAGTGTAAGTGAATCGCTAGTAAAACGTATAATATATATTCTACAAAATTACTAGACAATTGACCGTGAATCCACAATATGAATCCAGTGTCATAAATAGTTGTTAACATGTTACTATAAATGGAAACGGCGTAGTAACTTCGTAAGTTAAAATACTTAGTTCAGATCTACAAAATCCATCTTTTTATATCTCTTCTTTGTTCAATTGTCTTCTAAATTCTTCGAAAATTTTTATTACACCCCACGGTAAGAATCCTACAATGTAATTCGCCTGAAGACACTTGTCACCTGTTCATTTATTTGCTTTACAATAAATTTCACTCTTGCAAGAACTGTAAATTTTAAAACGTAAGTGAGAGTTTTTATTTAAGCATTACATCGAGACAATCTCTCCGCATGAGCGTATTTCCTATCCAAACACGTTATACACCCATATTTACATTCGTAGATATGAAAATGAATACCTAAGTTAGATATTCAAATTAAAGGAAAAGTAAATATGTAGTATAATAAATGAATTATTGGTGTATATTTCGACAATCGATTATGCTCATGAAGTGAATATCCATAGAGAACAATCAATTTCATGATTTTACACTTCAGAACTTCTTAAAGTAACTCTGTTTGCGTGAGGCGTTTGCATCATTATCAGAATAAATTGGCGTAAAATGTGATAATGTACCTACAAACTACGAGCATAAAAAGTGCAAAGAATGTTATACATGTTTAGATGTGTTACATTTCAGATAAATAAGCTTTCAATTGGAAAGCGACTTCAATTAAAATATTTTATATAAAGTTTCTTACATAGAAAACATGCAAAATAAACACTACAATTTTGCGCTTCCTCTCAACAACTTTGATTGCAAATGGTGCTTCATATTAATTTATTAAATGCAAAAATAGCATTATTTCATTTAATTTTTCTCTATTCAGCAATAAGTAACAAGTGGAGACGTAGGCAGAAAGCAGTTTTTTGGCACTTTAAAGCAAAATAAAAGAGCATTAGATAAAATTATCGAATATATTAATTTTATGTGGACACTGCGGTGTTAAATTTTTCAAAATTGGCGTAATGAGTAGCTTGTACGGATTAGCTGTCAAAGATACGTCCACATCAAAAATATGTAGCTGGCTGCGCTAAATGACAATGAATACTGTGGTCTTCCAGGTTTTAACCGCGACATAATAGTGTAGTACACATATGTGTATACAGAAAAGGACAGAACACGCCTAGTGTGGTTTACACATTGAATTTTCACTTTTGTGACATCCTTTACCCACTAACAAGAGAACACTGGCAACTGTCACACCCCGATTTCGATTAAACTTTACAGCTCTAAAGAGTACCTTAATATAAGAAACATGTATTTTTTTGTTTCGGCGGAAACGCCCGATTTTGGGGTGCAGCCCCCTCTAAAGTTTTGACGATTTTTAAATTTTTGTAAATATTTCCTAAACTATGATAGATATTATTCCTTTAACATAATTTGCAGCATGTTACACGGCCCCAATAATGACGCCGTCCATTTTCGCAAAAAGATCGAAGAAAGGTCTCTTTTACATAGAAAACGATGATGTATAATAAATTTAGAAAATTAATAATAGTAATAATAATTCAAAATAAATGAACTATTCTCTTGTCATCAATTTGGTATGCTTTACATCGCTGTGCATTTTCTCCAAAGTCCACTCCTCTACGAGTACGCGAATTTTATTAAGCACTTATTAGTCACTTATATATATATAATTGATAATTGATGGTGTTTGATTATGTTATTGTATAGATAATAATCAATATTCGTGTAAATGGTCACGTCTGCCCTTTGGAAATAGGTATATAAAACGAGTATTCGAAATAAAAGTATTAGAAGTCGTCTTTCGTGCAGTGTAGGTCAGTACAGTTTGGCACAATGGCAGTCGTAAATATAGCAAATGTGTTAAACATGTTACTTGAAACGTTTCAAGTTACTAGCATCGCAATAATTCCTTTGACACCGCAAGAAAGTGAGTTGCATATAGACCTAGACTACAGACCTAGAACTGTCGAGTACTGGAAAAGTGGTAAATCCAAGCGACATTCTTTGACAAGCGTCAACCATAAATTCAAAACAGTGAAATCCCAACGATAGTTGAAAAGATTATTAATAGAGGTGGCACCCACACTGATAAATTACGGTTTATTACTGAATATGTTCTAACAAAATTTTAAAATAATGTTGTCGATGGAAAAATAATTTATAATATGGATCTGGCAGTGCCCTATAGAAGCTAAAGAAGAAATTATAGAGAACCTTTTAAAGCAGGACATTGGTTATCACTTATATTACTTATTAGGTATTTATGCTCCATTGAATGCCTGCATTGCACGAAAAAGATTAAATAAATTAAGAAATATGTATGTATTATTTAGTCCTTCGTCTTGTGTAGCAAATTCTTTCATATATACGCTCTTAAGAAATATAGTATTTGAAGAATCAATAACATTTTATTAAGAAAATATATCAAACTGGACTAATAAGTGATCTGTACTAATAAGTGATAATCAAGGACCGTCCTTTTTGATTAATAAGTGATAATCATCTTTGTTGATTTACCATAGCAATCGGCTTTAATCGTTAATTGTTCATTGCAAATTGCTTGTCAGTTACATTTCCTACCTGTCATAAATTGATTGAAAATGTCGCGATACGGCGAAACTATGTTATAAAATATTGATCAGACAGTTAAAAATAATAAACCTCTTAATACAGTGCGAGGTGCTTGATATCACTCTAGCTACTCTTCGTTTTAGTACATATCTAACACACTGGCATGTTTTCCCGGAAGCCTCGCTATCCGACCATAGACACCTAAGGTTTGAGGCTGGAACAAGCCAAACACCAATGATAAGAATTCCTAGGAAAACTGATTGGTGTTCATATGAAAGACACATTAGGGAGGAAGCGGATGAAATCCGAACAGAAATGGAAAACATAGAGGACTTAGAAATAGCTTCAACCCAATTGCATGCTTTAATTCACAAAGCATTTGAAGCAAGCTGCCCTAGTAAACAAAGGAGGCACAGGTACAATGTGCCCTGGTGGAACAGGAACTTGACGTATTACGAACGAAGACCAGAAGGCTATTCAATAAAGCCAACAACTCCATGCTCGAACACAATTGGAAAGCAAATAGGCAAGCCCTAACCCAATACAAATCCGAAATTCGGAAAACAAAGAGGACAACCTGGGGGAGCTTCCGTGAAGGCGTAGACAATACGCCAGCGGCAGCCCGCCTGCAAAAAGTCCTTGTCTGAGAATATACGAATGAATTCGGGCACCTACAGAAAGCTGCCGGCGGCTTCACATAAACTTCTAAAGAGGCTTCAGAGGTAATGCTAAACACTCACTTTTCAGCCTGCAAAACTGCTTGCATAGACCAGTACACAGAAACGGGCTTAAATTGCTCATCAAAAGAGGTACAAAGTCTTGCAAGCAAAATCTTCACAACAGTTAGGACCAGATGGGCTTTAATGACCTTTAAACCCTACAAATCACCTGGAGGAGACGGAATATTTCCTATGCTGTTGCAGAAATGCATAGACGTCCTCCTTCCAATACTAGTAAGCGTATATAAAGCGAGCTACAGCTTCGGCTACATACCAACACGGTGGAGAGACGTAAATGTGGTGCTTATACCTAAAGGGAGGAGGCGATCACCCGCTGAGCGTAAAGCGTTTAGACCCATTAGTCTCTCATCATTCCTTCTCAAGGGAATGGAGAAGGTGTTAGATCAATATCTTAGGAATGAAGTACTGGTAACATACCCGCTTCAACTTAACCAACATGCCTACCAGAAGGCAAAATCGACGATATCGGCCCTCCACCACATCACAAGCAAAGTAGAGGGGTCACTAATGGCAAAAGAAATAGCTCTTTGCGCTTTTCTTAATGTAGAGGGTGCTTTTGATAACACTTCCTTCGAGAGCATAGAAAGGGCGGCTTCTGCCAAAGGGTTTATCCGTCGACTACTGAATGGATTAAAGCCATGTTACAAAGTCTACGAATAAGTGCTACGCTAGTATCAGAAACCACTACAGTTAGTGCCAGCAGAGGATGCTCCCAAGGAGGATCTTGTCACCGCTGCTCTGGTATCTCGTTGTTGATGATCTTATTAGTAACCTGAGACGGATATGAGGTGCAAGGGTACGCTGACGACCTGGTAGTCATGATCCGTGGTAAGTACGATTAAATCATATCACAGGTTATGCAAAGAAGTCTCGACTACACGCATAGTTGGTGCAAAAATCATAACCTGCGTATAAATCCCCAAAAGATTACTATCGTCCCTTTCACAAGGAGAAGAAAAGTCTTAAACCTGCCTCTATAGAGGGAAAAAGTATTAGTTTCAGCAATGAAGCTAAATACTTGGGGGTTATGTTGGATAGCAAATTGTCGTGGAACCCCCATATCAACTACTTACAGAAAAATGCCATAAAGGCATCGCTAATTTGCCGAAGGCTGCTCGGTAAGTCCTGGGGTCTCATGCCTCAAATATACGGCAATTATAAGACCCATGATCACCTATGCCGCTTTGGTATGGTGGCCAAAAACAACACAGAAGACTGTACAACAACAGCTTCAACAAATCCGAAGACTCACTTGTCTAAATGTTACAGGAGTGATGCGGACCTGTCCCACTGCAGCGCTAGAAGTACTGCTGGGAATCACGCCGCTGCATATTTACATCCAAAACCAGGCTATATTAGGTGCCCTATCTCTGGACAGACTAAGGGGATTAAAAGCTGGGAACATTAGAGGACACCTTAAAATCCTTGAAGATCCCAACATTAACTACCAGATTTACATTGCAAAGGACAAGATCCCTATGTAATACAACTTCGACCAACCCTACAAAATGGTCATCGAAAGCCGTACTAAGTAGGCCTCCGGTGAGCCTCAACTCAAAAGAGGAACCCTGGCATGGTACACGGACGGCTGTAGAATAGAAGGAGTGGGGACGGGCATCGGGGTCAGTGGGCCTAACCAGTACCTCAAAGTGCCTATAGGACTTCACTCCAACATATGTATTTCAAGCAGAGATTTCTGCTATTAACTTATGCGCCGTAAAGAACCTCGAGTTAGGGATACGTGGCGCAACAATTTGTATATCAACGGAGAGCCAAGCGGCGTTGACGGCCATGAGTGCCTATACATACGAGTCCAGTCTGTTGCATGAGTGTATAAATATGCAATTTTAGGCAATTGGGACGCAATAACCACGTAACTCTTCGGTGGGTCCCAAGCCATCAAGAGATCGAAGGGAACAAAAAGGAAGATAAGTCGAGCCGGAAGCGCTAGAAATCTAATAATATTTTCATTGAACACAACATAATCGACTATATATATAATTATAAATTTTCAATTTCGTTGAGACGCCCTGTATATTATTAATTCCTGCAGTGTTTTTTGCTTTATTAATGTATGATTAGGCAGCTCATAATGCTTGTCAGTGATGATATTTCCTATACAGGGTTTCCACGGCCGAGTGCGACATAGGGAGAATACATAAGAGCCATTCCACGTCAAATGGAACTAGTATAAAATAATATATTTTTTTTATTAATAGACATTGTGTATATTATTTACTTACATACAATGAATGCACTTGCGTTGTTTTATTTTTCTGAGTGCGCATTATTTTGGAAAATATTGAAGATTGTATATTCAGTAAAAAACCATGCAATGTAAAACAGAAACTCTTATAACTTGGAATATACCAATCAAACAAGCTAGATATTTATATTGTTTTGAAGCACAAGCAATGTAGTTTTGTAATGTATGGAATAGATTGTCTTAGAAAAATAACGTACATTGATTTAAGTCTCCTAAACTTTTGAGAGTTGTATTATAATATGAAATCGACGATTTAACAAGTTTAAAAGAATGTTAGTGGTTTCTTTGTAATGTATAGTCCCCATCTACCAATTTTCAAAGTGGTATTTTATCGGCGTGTATGTTATAAACAATATAATCCCACAAAAACACCGAACTTCTTAAGACAACGCTGAGTCGCGCGTTTTCATACTTGAATAAATATATGATAGGCGCGTTCTATACAGATGGATGGCTTATATTTAAGAAACAAATAAATTGTCGTTTCGCGTTTAATTTTGACGTAGTAAGAATACCATTTTGAATTTTGGTGGAGTTATGAACGACTTAGTGGTCGTTGGAATTATGTGTTTTTCTCAACTGTAAATAATTGGGCTGGTATACATATCGACTTCTAAAAAATAAGGACGCACCAAAAGTTAGGTAATTTTGTTTAATTATGTGTTCATTGTTATATTATGTTAAAATACCATCCTTAAGCTTTAGAATGTTCTTTTCAAATTGTTGATAGAGTTTCTAACATCCGGAATATTTATATTTAAAAGTGAGGATACGCACATTTTCCAGAATTTTTAATGTCCCGTATTTCTCCAAATAATAGAAAAATTGAAAAATTTATAAGGCAGATGATTTTTTATTTTAGGTAAGGTATATTGGAAATTAATTGCAGAAACTTCGAAACATGTTGAAAAACCTCCGTTCGGTTTGACGTGGAATAGCTCATAAAATCGGTTTTCGGTAAATATTAAGTGGGGCATATTACAACTGGGTTAACAATGAACATTTCCACAATTATAGTACAAAGAAAGTTATTTTGAATGAAGTCAGAAAATTATTATTTTTAAATCTATATATTGTAGGTGAATTCGGCTTTATTAAAATGACTTTCTTTGTACTATGATTGTGGAGATGTTCATTGTTAATCCAGTTATAATATGCGCCACTAAAATTTGGATGAAGTAGTAGTTGAGAGATAATATTTACCGAAAACCGATTTTATGTATTCTCCCTACGTCTCACTCGGCCGTGGAAACCCAGTATATATTAGTACTCGTTAGAAATTAACTCAAAATGGCGTACCTAATTTAGCGAAGTTGCTTTATTCGTTCTATAATCTAAAGAATACAACTCTTGGTTTTGTGATTATCTGCAATCGCCGGATTGGCACTTGGCAACATGTCTCGTGTCAAGCCGGCGATTATCGATAATCACAAAACCACTCGTTGTATTATATATGATAAAATGATATATATTTCTACAACCGACAAAAGTTTCGTGTAGTACATATATAGTGTAAGTTAGTCATAGAAAGATTTGAAAATACGTATGTAGCTTACTGTGTAGATACAATTCTAAATTAAGAAATATTTAAAGTGAATAGCGGAGACGCAATAACCAAGAACTGTTGTTACTTCGTTGTTATTTTTATTATTAGTCATCCACATTTATTATACATCACCGTTTTCTATGTAAAAGAGACCTTTTTTCGATGAAGAAGAAAATAAGAAATTTAAAAAATGGAGGGTATGGGGTATCCCGTCCCCCGTTATGAACTTTTTGCGAAAATGGACGGCTTCATCTTTGTGGCCGTGTAACGTGGTGTAAATTATGTTAGACGAAAAACAATATATCTGTTGTAGTTTGATTTATATCAATAAACAAGTTTATTGATTTTGAAGCCATTATTATTTTTCGATTATTACTATTAATAATTTTCGAAATTTGTTATGCATCGATCTTTTCTATGTAAAAGCGGCCTTTTTGACGATTAAGAAAATAAGGAATTATAAAAAAGAGGGTTATAGGGTACCCCGCCTCCCGTTATGAACATTTTGAGAAAATGGATGGCGTCGTCCTCGGGTCCGTGTAATATGCTGCAAATTATATTAAGAAGAAAATTTAATATCTCTTATAGTTTAGGAAATATTTGCAAAAATTAAAAAATGGTCCAAACTTTTTAGGGATTGTACCCCAAAATCGTTTCCGCCGAAACAGAAAAATACGTGTTTCTTATATTAAGGTACTCTTTCGATCTGTAAAGTTTCATCGAAATCGGGGGAGACAGTTGCCGGTGTTCCCTTGTAAGTAAATAATAAAATAAAATAAAAGCACAAAAAACGCAGAATCTTGACGGTTCGCCACTAGTGTGACTTCGTTATTAGAAAAAAGTGGATATACCAGAAGGTTACACTAATTCGAGGTGTCAATCAAGCTAGAGAAGAAGACTTTCTAAAGGGTGGAGGATGTTAGAAAATCACGATAACTCGATATCACAGGGGTCCGAAGATTTTAGCCCCCAACGTGATTTATACCTCGAGTTACCGCGATCTTTTGTTATCCGCTACCCACTTTTTGCTCCTGAAGAAGCCACTGACATTAGTGGCAAAACGTTAAGTTAATAGATTTTGAATCTTTTGTGTTTTCATTTTATCTTATTTTGTTTTTAGTTTATTTTTGTATTTTATATATACATACTTTTCACTACTATGGAGCGGTCAAAGCCCGCAAACCTTTGTAATACTCTTTTGGCTATTTAAAAACGTCGGCTTCATGTTAGGTGTTTGATGTTTTGAGAATGAAACAGTTCCTTTACGTTTAATATTACCATTGCTGTATTCTTTTTATAATATATTAAATTTTAGAAATAGTTTTTACACAAAAATGTGATATGTCGCATATTTACTATTTATGAGAGGATTTTTACATCGCTACGGTCATTTATAGCAAAACCAGATGATAGAAGAATACTTCTTATTAAAAATTTTGATCAAAATAAAGTACATACTTTTATAAGAAAACGGGCAAAGAAGAATCTCATGACTAATGAAGAAACGGCATGTATAATAAAAAAATTTGTGCTGTGGAATGATTGGTTCGAAAATTGTAGGGTCATTGTATTGCCACGGAATACTAATACGAGCATGACAAGAACAACATACTACATTTATGACGAATATACAAAATATAGTTTTAATGATTTAAATTTCGCAGATCGATAGGAGATTTATTTCGAATCAATTTCAGCGCATAATTCTCTTGAAATTCAAGAAATGTTAACCAATCTTTTCGATAACAACTGTATCGGTACAAATAATTCAATTGAATAGCCGTACAGATCTTCTATAGCTACGTAACAATATGATGCGTGATCAACAATCCCAAAGCTTAAACTCATTACAAAAAATATTGATGGCAGAACAATATCATACGTAACAAGTAGCGTGTCTAGAAGAGTACAAAAATGTATTAAGTTAAAAGTGGACATGCATTTTGATTGTTGTGAAGTTTGCATTCCAGTGAAAACGATCCACTTTAAATCAGTCGAAAACATCAAGAAATCCGAAAAAACGCCGAGACACATCAATTTTTGTTTGAAGGGGAAAACTCTTTCACCAATAAGACAAAATAATGTCTTACCATCCCTAGCACCCCAGTATCGAACATTAAAATTTCAAATGGCACTACTTCATATTAATACATTTTTCGATTCTATGTATTTGCAACTAGTTGCATGTAGGACAGCTTATATCTATCCTTAACACTTCCAAAGTATCAAGGGCTATTTTCTATTTTATTTCCCAAAAATCTAGGGTGTATAAAAAAAAATGGTAAGAAAAACAACATGTTGAACACAGCTATCAAATAATGCATGTACAGCTTGCGTATTAAGTAATGTCTTCCCTTTTGAAGCGCTTATCAAACTTTCTTCCGCTCATGCCCGTTCGATCGATTTCGTAAATGTCCCTTGAGATGTAAAGTTGGGCATTAAGAATATCTCGACCGAACGAAAGCGACCGAAGCGGAGTGAGCGGAAGAAAGTTTGATATGCTCTTCAAAGGGGAAGACAGTACTTAATACACAAACTCTGCATATGACATGGTGTCATGCCATTTTAAATTTTAATGTTTGTAAATGTACCCAACTCTGTAGCTCTAAAAATAACCAAGTTAGCATACTGTTACTGCTAAATCGAGCGTTCTGGCTATGAAATTGACTCTATTGATAAATTTTAATTTAGAGATTAGTATTTTTTAAATATTTTGTTTGTTCCTTCCTCATATCTAACATAAATGCAATAAGATATAATCTCACTGCATATTTGAAGTTTAAAAGCTGGTTTGATATATTCGTTTAGCATCATTTTTACGACATGTGGTAATAAACCTAGCTGATTTTTTTGTTTTTCACTAGTGTCCTCTTTTTAAGATTTTGTACCTCTATTAATAAAAAAAAGGTAAAAATAATGCTGAACTAACTAGAACTAGAAGAAGATATATTATAATTTAAAACAGAAAAACTGAGAAAAAATAAACAAAACCATAAACTCATTATGCAATTAAACATAAGTTCCTGGTTTTTTTCCTAATATTAGATTTTTATAGAATACTTGTGGGCATTATCTATCGTTAGATCTTGAATGTTGAATGAATTGTTGTAAGTAAAATTTAAAATGTAGAATACTTAAGAAATACAATGTTTTCAACAATGTTATAATATATATATCCATATAATACATGTAATTTAAACGTATTGTGTAAGTACAAATAACTCCAGAGGCTGTGAAACTCGGTGCCACTAATATTTATTTTTCAAATTTTACGATTTCCAATAGACGCGCATAAAAATTTATATAAGTGAAAATGTCACAAGTATATGTGCAAACGAGAACCAACGATATTATTGTTGTATGTATGTACCTGTTTGTATTGTTGACTAAGCGATTCAGGACGGTGATGAGAAATTGATGTGTTAAGAATGTTTTCTCATGAGTGCGTAGAGTAACCCCTCTATGGCATTACGGACGTAAAGAGGTCATTTTGCGTATAAACCTACGATGATATCGCTGGGAATATCGTCTCGTTACTTCTTCGCTTTACTAGTAGAGTTTTCTTTTAGTGATATCCGCGCTCAAAGAAAGAAGTGAGCGTGTACTTGGTGTTGGTGCTATACTGGAATTCGTGTAACGCTATTGGAATCAGTATGAGAATCGTAAGTGCCGGTTTTCCTTATTTTATTTCTTGATTTTTTTCCTAAGGTTTGTAGACATAGTAATGCAAATGCTATTTTAAGACTACGTACTTTATTTGCGCATAGATTAGTTGATACAATAAACATGCATACATCTCTTCTTCTTTGTAGATTTTATAATTTTACACTTATCAGTTAAATGATAAATTTGACGATGTAGGTACCTTAAAAACTTACGATTTTATTATAAAGCAGATACTCTTCTGTAGTGATAATTCTACCATTGAGGAATTCATTTACCATTAATCTAGGACTACCGCCCTTTTAAACATTCCGTGAAATTAATGATACATGTGAGTTTTACTTACAGATAATTTTTATTAGCATTCGTAAGAAGACTGCAACAAATTTGACACTGATGCAGAATTCAAATTAACAATTTAAAATTTACGAATACTATTTATTTACTATACATTTCTGTAGTTTACCAATAACTACTCAAATGACTATGACAACAAATTTTAGTTTAAAGATGGTTTTTCATGTACGTGTATCAGAAAATTACCAATAATCGTTTCGCTACTTTAAACTATATGAATAAGTACAATAATGTCTGTTAGCATTTTACTTACATCATAATTATTACTAACATCCAAAATTACGACTTGCAATGTTCATTTTATCATGCGAGTATAGTAATAGTGTAATTGTGCCATTAATCATTTGAAATTATAGAAGAAGAACTAATGGGTATCAACGATACTTTGAAATTGCGTAACACCAGTAGTTATGTATCGGCAAATATGTTCTTAGACATAAAAGTATACATTAATCCTACTAAACAGGAAAAGGAGAGATTAAAATGTTACATGTTATTTCATTTCTTCAGCATACTTTTCATATTGCAGTGCAGAACCTGAATTCCATTATCAAAATCTTTCAATTATTGGATGACATACGGGTTTCCCCATGACATGACTGCCACAGCTTACTCAAGCAATTTTACGTTAAAAATGCTTATCTTTCAATTCCTGAAATATGTCCACTTATAGATCAATAAAACAACAATTAATTAAATACGAATTTATTCCAGCTGGATAATATCACTGTTAGTAGTTGATGAATGGGGGAAAAAAATGGCGGTGAAATTGGTGAATTTTTGCTAACAAAAAAGATAGATCCTGAGGATATTGTTTTATCCAGAAATCCATAATATTATTATTAAAAATTTGACGTTAACTTATCGAATTAGAAGTAAAAATAAACATCTGATTTAAAATCGATGAATCTTATTTATTCGACTTAGGTTGCGACATATATCAATAATCTGTTTAATACACTACCTTACAACCCAAAGGGCAAGGATATCTAATTTTCCGGCACTGTGGAAATGTTTTCGGATCTTTGTTTCCCAACATTGGTATTCTTCCCATACTTCTAGCCATATTTTTTAATCGTTCACATACTTCTAGCCATATTTTTTAATCGTTCGCGGTATATCTGCAATCTTTCGTGGTACATTACTGCGTGATACTCTGCGTTGAGATACATTTTGCGCTTGTTTTGTACCATGTTGTGCTGCAAATGTTGTGAGTTCATATTAACCGAGTTACCGGGTTTTTTTTTAGGGCAGCCTGCAACATGCCCCACCAAAGAGAAATTTTGAATATGCTGTCATTTTCTGATTTTTTTATGTCGTAAAAATATATTTTATACTTCAATATTAATCTAATTATAACAATTTGAAATGCGGATTTAGTATGTTCCCAGCATTGTCACTTCACACAGCATGTCTTCCGATCATTACCTACAATCTTGTCGACGGCGGTTGTGACAATACTCGCTAGAGCAGTATGTCGGCTGCTATTCGTTGTTGGGACATAATTAAATATGCAACATTATTTACGGAGCGATAATGTTGTAACAAAGCTATGGAAACACAGGTACACAGACAGTTTACACAGCAAACACTGCAGTGATAATCTTGACAAGCAGTACAGCTTAGGAAGCTGCTACAGCTGCGCTCACAACAAAAGGAAATCATAATAAGAGCAATTCGCAGTATCCTGGTCTATGAACAGACCGGGATATTGGGAGAATACTTAATTGTTTCAGTGCAAGCGGCAGTGGAAAGGCAAATTTAGTAATACCCAGCGATCCATCAATTATAGAAAAACAATAAACCTTTGGAATTAAAATGTTATCAACGTGAAATTTATTGCGTATAAACAAAAATGGAACATACATATACTTATAATACTTCTAACTTTTTTAAAACATCATAAAACGTTAATGTAGTTATAATATAAAATTGCTTTCGTAAATTAATGAGGTAGTAACTTTTATAAAAAGTCGTACGTTGTTGCAACGGTTTGTTGAATTGTTAAACGAATTCCAAAAGTATTGTGCGGAATTAGAAACCCCTAAACAAATCAAACGTGTTGTCACTGTACATATAGTAAAGACATTTAAACGAGTTCTCAACGGTTACAAAATCTTGTTGTTGTCAAGTTTGACCGATTTTCAATTGAAGCACAGTATTCATAAAATAAAAGAAACATTGTTTCTTGTTAAAACATCAAATGCCACAATTGACTCATTAAACGCAACTTGTTTTATGGATCTAAATTGTTTCTTCAATTATTCTTCGAAACATTAAATAGTTATGACAGCACTAAAATATAACTTTCTCTAAAATGTATATTACAATAATTGATTTGCAACTGCATTCTCAAAGCAGCTTCTTATCAAATGAAAAGACAGCAGATAAATTTTCAATTATCTAGATATATGTCGATTATTAACTAACATAAAGAAGAAAACAGACAATCCAACATTATCAATTGCATAATATGTATCTAATAACAAATAAAAGGAACAAAAGAACGAAAATGGTTTGATAGCCGCAGTGGTTAGGCGTCTGCCTATCGTTATGGCGGAACTATAGGAGCCGAAGTTGAATTCTCTAGAAGGACGGTGACATTTTATCGGATAATTGGATTCCGATCGATCTACCATTCGCTGGTGTCTACGTGTAAGTTCAAGTAGACCAAGGTGATAGACTAATACGATGGACACTATTTTCCTCCTACGCGAAAAGTGTAGTAAATTCTTACCTTTTATATTGTTTTATATAGGTTTCAATGCTCTAAATTATGATACTGACTTTTGTTTGAAACTACTTTCTCAAACGATCATTCTATTGAAATGACTACATGTTTAATCTATGCATATGCTCGAACTAACTTTCCCCAAAGTTATAGAGTTACGTACATATACCTTCCTTACCAGTTCTTATTCTAACAATTTGCACAACAATAATCTTGATGGTACTTTCTTCCTCAATGATTGACTTGATTCAATTACAAATAGTGGTAACTCTTTCGTCTTACAAAGTGTTGGCGATACTATACAGGCTGATTGATGAGAATGGCCTATTAAAAGTATTATACAAACGGAACGCAATTTTAAAACAACATTATGCAGTTGGATATGATTGAATATGAACTATTACGTGAACATATTTTTGAATAAATATCGCTTCCGGTTAACCGGAAGTGGGCATCAACTTCGATTTTTTAAATAACATGCTATTAAATAAATTACAAATATTGTGCCCCCGTGCTGTTTTACTTCTCTTAGCCAGGTTGGGACAGAAAAGTCCGCAACCTGGTCGAGAGTTAGTTTTTGTAGTCCAGGATCATCCAGACGCCCGACCCCGCCTCTCCCTGTCCACTGTCGAGTAGTCGCCAAGAAGATGGACTGGAGTTTCCTCCGCATTCCCACAGTTTCTGCATATGGGAGAGTTTACTAAGCCCATGCGATGCAGGTGTTTGTTCAGTGCGCAGTGACCGGTTAAGATTTCTTTGAGTAACCTCAGCCTGACCCTGCTCATAGAAACTGCGTTGCGCAGTTTTCCCTCGTACGGAGGAATCCCCAGAGTTTTACAGTGTCTCATGCCGGCAAGTGCGTTCCAGTGGGAGCAATGCCTAACGGCGAGTTCAGATCTGACAGAGGTTTTGATACTGCCATAGGAGTTCCCACATGTAGGTTCTGGACCCACGAGTGGTCTCTCACTGGCGCCTCTAGCTAATTTGTCAGCCATTTCATTACCTCTGATTCCAGAGTGACCTGGCACCTATCTCAGTGTTGTGTTGAGACGTTCCGCCAGTTTTATGAGAGTATTATGGCAGTGTACCACTACCTCAGAATCAAATCTGACAGTCTGTGGTGCTCTAAGGGCAGCTTGACTGTCAGAAAGAATTTCCACTGCTCCAGTAACCTGCAGGCAATTTAAAATGCCTTCCGCGCAGGTCTGGATTGCGATTACTTCGGCTTGGAAGATGGAGGCGGAGCTTCCTAGGCTGAAAGCTTCACCCTCGGTGTCACCATCTTTCCAAATTCCAATTCCCGTGCCGTTAGGCGTTTTATAAGCGTCCACAAACCAGCGAGATACTTCCCGTCTCGGTTTGTGGACGAGAGTTTCGGCAATCTCTCTATTGGAGATGTTTACATTGTATTCCCCACTGAAGCTGAAAGTGGGCGAAATCTTGTCCGCCCTCATGGACAATGGTACTGTCTATATAGGTGAAGATACTGGTATGATCTCCTGTTCTATGGGAGAAACCACTGCATCCACTACATTTTGCTCTGTGGGCCCCTAAGACTGCCTGCGACCACAAAACAAGCTGCAGCGGAGGAAGCCCAAGGATCACCTCCATCACCGCAGTCGGCGTCGAGGACATGGCTCCAGTGATGCCTAAACAGGCAATCCTCTGGATTTTGCGTGCGTTGACCGCATAGCCCAAACTAGCCTTGTGCCACCAGACCAACGCTGGCTAAATTATAGAGAGTACTATAACTTTCGTGTACAGCCAATGTACCATGATAGGTTTCAGCCCCCACGTTTTGCCAAACATTCCCGTGCAAACCCAAAAGCCCCTCGTGGCTTTGTTTGTTACCTCTTCCAGGTGTGTGTTAGGCGTTCCTATACCTAAAGTGGAAGGTGAATAAGTTATAATGATTTAATTAACCTCCGTATCTAAAATGCTCAGATATGTCAATTTACTGAAGCAAGGGTGCTTAAATTATTTGTTTTACGTAGTTATTTGCCACTTATTTTGTTAATGCCCACTTCCGGTTAACCGGAAGTGATATTTATACAAAAATATTTTCACTTCATAGTTTATATTCAACCATAATCAACTGCAAAAGTTTGTTTTAAAATTCATTTACGTTTGTATGATACTTTTAATATGCCATTCTCACCAATTATGTGAATTTGATTCAACGATCCCCAAAACTGTATCTTAAATTGTCATATTAATTTTAAATGAATTTTGTACAAAACGAAAATCTCACCAGTTCGTACTAAGGCCTTGACTTTCTATTGTTGTGTACCCAGTTAGAAGTAGAACAAAACAAACATTAGATAAGTGTCATAATTTAATGAGATTAATGTTTATTTACATTGTTAAAATAATAGATTATACATGTGAAAATAGGTAAATGATTCAAATTTTTTAAATAAAAAATCATATTTAATGTATGCGAAAGCCGTGAGAATTAATAACGAATAGGATATACAAGAAAGAACTATAAACTCTACTCTTCGAATTAATTAGGTATACTTTAATATTATAATTCATCTTATTAGTTTTTAATAACATATTATCTGCGTATGAGCTTTCATAGAGATTCGGAAGCTCGAATTCATTCATTCATTTTATTTGATATACTTAGCACATTTATTACAATGCTTCTTTGTTCCGAGTGAGGAATTTAGTGTTGACTTCGGTTTTAGTTAGCTATATGGCTAATCTAAACAGAACTGTTCTTAAAAGTATGTTATCCATAAAGCACACTACTGAATAAAACTCCTCGGTCTATTTTCAAATGAAACTGCGCAACATAGACCGCCTAAAATGAAGAATTCGTATAAAAAGTCTGTAAAGTAAACAATCCGTGCAGAAAGAGAACAATGTAAAAAATGAATACCTACTGCGTAAAAATTGGTTTCATAAAAAGCAAAAACTATTACTATGCTTTCAGAAAAATGGTACCCGCACTGTGGGCATGCGTCTACAGTACTCCTTACTAGTTACAACACCTGAAAGAATCCTGTCCTACACAGGCACCCCTTAACATATAATCTCCTTACCTGTTCAAGCGTTGCCTCCTCCACAGTTTGCTAATATTATTAAATGCTTCACAATACTACCTGAACAAGTAATTCCAGTTTCGCCTGACATTCTCGCAAAGTTACACAACTGTTGTTTCAGTTGCCATCCCCAGTATCAGCCTTCTATTATATCTACGAAATATGACTTAGTAGTATGTAGGTTTGTTGTTGCTGTCCTGTTGCCTTACCCATCACGAGAGTCTAGCAAATTCTCTCTCCAATGATCCTGTAGCAGTAGTTACAATGTTTTCGATTTAATATTATACCTACCACTTTATTGCCGTATAAATGGTATATAGTAACGCATATCTGACCAGTCAGTCACCTTTTCTTGTGTACCCAAGAGTGCAGACTATTTTCACAACGTTTTTTACGATAAGATGTTGCCGTACCATCTTGTATTGCTGATAAGTAGTTTCCTGACGGTTTGACGGTTTCCCGTACGGTAATTTTCCACTAGTACTCACAATATTTTGCCCTTCTATTCCCAAATCAACGGGAGTCTAAGTCAATTTAACGCTATTTTGCGAAAATAGCACTGGAGGCATTTCGGAATCAATCCTAAAGTGACTTTACGTATCACCGGAACGTCGGGGGCTCGTCTAATCTTTTTTTTTGTCTACTACCAGTAATTTTCTTGCACTTTCATAATAATTTATATAGTTTAGCAGCTCTTCGCTTGATTCCAACTTCCGCTATTTGCACTGACCAATACAACTGATTTTTTTGAGTTCTAACAGCTGCTTTTATTCTTTAAGCTATTATGACATCATTTAAATACAGCGTTTCGTAACATCTATTATCTATTATAATATTTATATACATATGTATGTGTAAATAATAAGTATTAGATATAGAGAAATATGTATGTATGTAAGTGTAAATTTCTATACTATATAAACTTTATTATTAAGCTGTTGTTACGTTAAGCTATTGATAATACTTCCGGTAACACCTATTTGGTATCGGGCAAGATGTCTCTTAAATTTTGTGACACTTGTTATTTTATTTACACATAATAACAATAGTTTATAAAAACAAAAAAGCTCAACGGAGAATTATTTTCAAAGCCTCTGTATGTTCATAAAACGTTGTTCTACGCATATGTATCTAATTTGGAACTTTTATAAGTAAAAACTATGAATAATTTTTTGTTATTGAATATTAGGAAAGATAATAAAAAATTCCATTCAGATGAACACGTCGTCTTGCGTCGCGCTTGCAATAAGAATATAAGTATATATTATTATATACTATATTGTATATAATAATATATTTATTCAGTTTCAATAAATATGACAAATGTCAGTAAAACAAAACAGTAAAATACATTGAACGTCCCTGAAATTGCATTTTCTTTTAATTTATAATTTCATGTAGCTAATGAAGTCACTTAAATATATCTGGTGTTTTTCAGTTAGAGACTATCAGTATCTACGTTTTTATCACTATTCCTTTACTATATTTACAATGATTACACATATGTATGTAACACACGCGTGCAAACATAACAATAAGATTTGATGTAAAAATAGCACTATACCAGTCTCTGGGCAAAGCGGCTAATGTGTCGGCCTATAATATCTCAAATATATTGAATCGGGTTGAAATTCGAAAAACGAACTAGCTAGGAAAAATACCCGTTTCGAAGTACACGTCGTTATCATGCTTCACGGTCATATAAAGGATTTTCGGCCAAAACTGTGCGTTTCTTCGTCCGTCAAAATCTGTCTCTCTCGTGCTGTCCAAACACCTCGAGATATCTTGAAAGTACCCTCTAAATGCAGCCTAACAACTTTCAATTCGCTCAGATAGTGCTATCGACACACTGATGATACACTAACATCTGCCGATTCGAATAACGCGCTGCCCCCACTGCTTCAATAGTAGCGCCTCCTTTCAACAATTCTATATCGCCTCTATAGCAGCACGCAAATGTGAAATTCGAATCTTGGTATAACTATCTTACACCGAAGAGTACATTTGTATCTCAGAATTTTTGCAATATACGTGCTTGTGACTTATATCCAACAAGGTATACTCATGGAAAATTACAGAATATCAGAAACTTAAATGACAAAGCGAGCAACTCCAAACGTACTGCGCGAACTTGTAAGTAAAAAGGTGAAATGAATATAAAGGACATCTAGTTTATAACTGATTATAGTAATTATTCCCAATTCTGCCTAACATAAATAACTATATTATTCCTTTTGTGTAATGCTATCTTGTTTTGTCTTACAGAATCGTCGTAAACTGGTATTACTCACTAAGTTTGTTATCTAATTTATTTGTAAATGTACTTTCTTAGTTTATGTTGCGTGGTGGAGTTAAATAAACCTTAAGACCTGAAGATTAAATAGTAGATTTCATCATAAAATTGGGATACGAAGCATCAAAGAAACTAGAATACGTTCTATTGTTTACAGATATATTTGAAATTGTAGTTATTCATCGCCACTAACGTTTTAAATAGCCTTTTTCTCTCCATCCGTTAAAGTATCACAGAAGTATTTAATTCAAGTTAATTGCGGAACCTGACATGAAGCTAACGAGTAACTGTAGGTACATGTTATGAATTGTGTTACTTTAAATGATAATAAATTTACTTTTAATAAATATTAAATTAATTATTATAGGTATTCCCTTTGTTAAAGTATCGTAAATTTATTTACATTATAACCATATTTCATGATGATGCCAGTAGCTATTATTATAAAGGTCGTAAGATTCAATTAGACTAATTTTCGGATGATTACTTATTCGTCTTCTAGCTTTTCTCTTACATTAGTGTAGAAGTATGAGAGTTCATCACACACTTATCTTTCTGGTGAAAGTTTCTATTATGTTTTTCGTGGAGACGTCTTTGAAGTTTCACAACTACAATTACGTATATGTTATCAGGAACGGAAAATAACCAGAAATACATATAAGTGTTTGCACCCCACAAAGTAGTGAACGTTATATACTTCCTTTTACATTCAAAAATATTCGTTCATGTTTCCAGTTCCTTTTCATATATTTATAATCTTGTAGCAAAAGAAGGAATGAACTTATTGGTGGTCTTCGAAAAATCCTCTATAATGACATAGGTTCCAGCAAAACGATAAATAAGTCACATGGAAAAGAAAATAATTAATAATTTTAATTGTAATACTAAAAAATCTTATTTTAAACCTAATACATCTAAAGACTTTGATCAAATTCAATATATTAAGTATATAGGGTGTCCCAATAGTGCGGTGTCGGGCGATATCTCAATACCAGTTTGAGCTACAAAAAAATTTGAAATAGAAGGTGTTTAATTTTTAAAGGGGCATAACCTAAAAATGCTTTCGTTTATACAGAGGTCTCAGAAAAGCAGTATTGAATCGAAGTTTATTTTCTCAAATGGAATACCCTATATTTTATTACATTTTTAGAATCTACTATAAAATCAACATACCTTTCGTATACCATTGTCTAAACCTAATCCTAAGAGTTTTGAAATATTTGATATTTTTCTAATAGATGTCATATGCAGATACTATTTTTCTAAGTCCTATCTTACTTATGTTTGACCCCAGAAACAAAATTTTTGGTATGCGAGTAGTCTATAATTGCAATAATTTTTACAAATTGTAAAACTATTTTATTTAATACAGAGTGTTCAAAAAAGGGAAAGCAACATAACAAATTGCAGATTAAAAAAATCTCCATTTCCTTAAATCGAATACCTAGTGTTTTTTCATGCTATTTTACTCCTAAAGGAAAGCGCTATATTTTTTCCTTAAGCATGTCATATACCTATCTGCAATAGATTTCGAGATATTTTCGTTTTTAAATTCGCTTTATAAAAGACTGCATTTCAAGACAGCAATATGTTAAAACTAAGATGGCCATGGAAAACAAATAACACTCATCATAACTCTAAACTGTCAAATAGCTTACTACAGTATTTGCTCCGATTAAACGCAACTTGTAATTGGGCATTAGACAAGAATTATCAGGAGCCAAATTTCTTCAATAACGTTGTATTTACAGACGAAGCCACATCCTAGAATGATAATTCCACTGGATAATCAGCATAGGTGGTCTCTTAATGTATGGGGTGGAGTTCTTGGACGTTTTGTTATAGGACCATACTTTTTCAATAACACGGTGGATGGAGAATCATTTTTGAATTTCTTACGAAATCAATTTGAGGATATGGTTGACAGCTTACTCCTAGAAATTACCACACACAAATGTGGTTACAATTAGATGGAGCTCCTCCACATTTTAGCAGATGTGTGAGGCATTATCTGAACACACATTTTGAGAATAAATGGATCGGTAGAGGAAGACCAGTGATATGGCCCGCAAGATCTCCGGATCTGACGAAAACATACTTTTTTATGGGGTTATGTCAAACGCAGGCATACAAAACTGCCTCAACAACAGTGGAAGATATGAAATTTAGAATACAACGAGCTTTTGAATCAATTGATGAAAATATGCTTCAGAGGGTGCATCAAAATTTTATTCACAGAATTACTGTCTGTCAAGAACAAAATGGTGGACATATTGAACACCTTCTCTAGGGGAGTGTCATTGAGGTATAGTTTTGTATTGTATTGTTTTGTATTATGCTTTGTATAGTATTGTTTTGTATTGGGGAGTAATTTGTATCTTGGAAGTAGGCTGCAGACTTTATACAGTTCGCTATCTCCAGTTTGTATGGCAATTGCGCAGTAATATTTTTGTTTAATTTTCTTATTATTTCTTGCTTTAAATAAAAATTTGTTCTTTTTTTTCATTTCGTTTTATTAGTTTTACAGCAGTATACATATAACTTATATACTATAATATTATAGTATTTACTGAATAAGATAAAATATTATGCGCAAACAATTCAAATTAGAATATTGTCTTCGTACTGGTAAGTTCTTTTAGAGCAACATTCATCCTTAAAACATAGAAAAACACACATTTTAATCGGAGCAAATACTATAGTAAACTATTTGACAGTTTAGAGTTATGATGAGTGTTATTTGTTTTCCATGGCCATCTTAGTTTTAACATATTGCTGTCTTGAAATGCAGTCTTTTATAAAGCGAATTTAAAAACGAAAATACCTCGAAATCTATTGCAGATAGGTATATGACATGCTTAAGGAAAAATATAGCGCTTTCCTTTAGGAGTAAAATAGCATGAAAAAACACTAGGTATTCGATTTACGGAAATGGAGATTTTTTAATCTGCAATTTGTTATGTTGCTTTCCCTTTTTTGTATTAAATAAAATTTAAATAAACTTGTATTAAATAAAATAGTTTTAGCAATTTGTAAAAATTATTGCAATTATAGACTACTCGCATACCAAAAATTTTGTTTCTGGGGTCAAACATAAGTAAGATATGACTTAGAAAAATAGTATCTGCATATGACATTTATTAGAGAAAATATCAAATATTTCAAAAACTATTAGGATTAGGTATAGACAATGGTATATGAAAAGTATGTTGACTTTATAGTAGATTCTAAAAATGTAATAAAATATAGGGTATTCCATTTGAAAAAATAAACTTCGATTCAGTACTGCTTTTCTGAGACACTCTGTATAAACGAAAGCATTTTTAGGTTATGCCCTTTAAAAATTAAACACCTTCTATTTCAAAATTTTTTTGTATCTCAAACTGGTATTGAGATATCGCCCGACACCGCACTATTGGGACACCCGGTACATATATCGTTTGCAGTGTCTTTCAAATTTATTCGTCTAATTTCCTGGAAATGTAAATAAAAAATCCATCAATTACGTAAATATGTAAATTAGATTC
>JALQSN010000569.1:0-32673 GCA_023690525.1 Holotrichia oblita | reverse complement strand
TTGATTTACGAAGCGTATCATTTTCCTATCCAAACGGGTCAAAAAGCGATTGACAATGTAACAGTGACTATACAGCATGGTGAAATTGTCGCAATAGTCGGCGAAAACGGTTCGGGAAAAACCACATTGGTACGCATGATTACAGGGCTGTATCTGCCCGAAGAAGGCGAAATTTTATACGGAGAGGTAAACACCAAAACAGTGTCTGCTTCTTCATTGTTCAAAAATATTTCCGCCGTATTCCAAAAGTATCAACGGTATCAAATGACCCTGCGCGAAAATGTCGGCATCAGCAATGCAGATGATGTAGTGAGTGATGCCGCATTGGATACGATAAGCGTTCAAACAGGAATTGATAAAAACGATGGAAGTTTCATAAACGGATACGATACCATGCTTTCACGAGAATTTGACGGAGTGGATTTATCAGGCGGACAATGGCAACGCGTAGCTATTGCCCGGAGTTTTTCGTACGCATCAATTTATAGTGCTTGACGAACCTACAGCGGCTATTGATCCGATAGAAGAAACGAAGATATACAACCGCTTCTCAGAAATTTCAAAAGACAAGACTGCTGTTATCGTCACCCATCGACTTGGTTCGGTGAAACTGGCTGACAGAATATTGGTAATGAAGCAAGGCAAACTGGTTGAGCAAGGAACACATGCGGATTTGATAGCTACAAACGGCGAATATGCCCGATTGTACAAGTCACAAGAGCAATGGTATAAAACTTAAATATAATGTTATAAGTTTAGTGCGGCATTTACATAATGAACAGAGAGGATGATGGTTCAATGAAAATTAATGGTCATTTAGGTGCAAGTTGTATTGTCCTTCATGATGGTAAAGTTTTATTAGCAAAGCATACATATGGTATGGCTAAAGGAAAATATTTTGTACCGGGTGGAAATTTGAAACAGGGTGAAATGCTTGAACAAGCTGCTGTAAGAGAAATTTTCGAAGAAACCTCAGTTAATGTTAAAATAACAGGAATTTTGTCTGTTCAATTCGCACCAGAGAGTGTTTGGGTCATTTTCATCGCCGATTATATTTCAGGAATACCAACTTCTGATAATTATGAAAATGATTCCGTGTTATTTTGGGATATTGAAGATGCATTATCATCTGAATTGGTAAGCAATACCACTAAAACATTTATAAAAAGAGCAATAGATAAGAATAAAAAAATATTTACACTTAGTGATTATGTAAGTACAAATAACCCTGACATTACAAGAGAAAACTGGCATCTGTATGACTAATATTATCTATCTAAATTTATATAATATATAGGAAGGTGAATTATATGGAGTTTATTGAACTAATCAAGGCTCGCGCAAAATCAAATCAAAAAATGATAGTGTTACCTGAAACTTATGATATGCGAACGCTTACCGCTGCTAATCAGATTCTTTCAGAACGAATAGCAAAACTGATTCTACTTGGGAATAGGAATGAGATAGTAAAAAAAGCTAACGGAATGGATTTAAGCGAGGCAATTTTCATTGATCCGCGTTCTTATGAGAAATCAGAAGAATTTGTTAACATGCTTTTTGAATTAAGGAAAACAAAAGGTGTTACATATGAAGATTCTAAAAAACTTATTTATGAAGACGAGCTATACTTTGGTATTATGCTTGTAAAAACCGGAGTTGCCGACGGAATGGTTGCGGGAGCAGTCAGGTCAACGCCTGATGTTTTAAGCCCTTGTGTTCGTGTGTTAAAAACTTCACCTGACTCTAAACTTGTCTCCTCTTTTTTTGTAATGTGTGTTCCTGATTGCCAATATGGTCATAATGGAGTTTTTATTTATGGCGATTGCGGCATGAACCAAAATCCAAGCGCGGAGGAACTGGCACATATAGCTATTAACTCAGCCAAATCGTTTAAACAGCTTATTGATGCAGAGCCAATTGTTGCTATGCTTTCAAATTCCACGATGGGTAGTACAAAGAATGATGAAGTATCAAAAGTTGTTAATGCGACAATAATTGCCAAAGAGTTAGCACCCGATATTTCTATTGACGGTGAGTTTCAAGTAGATGCTGCTATTGTCAAAAACATTGGAACTAAAAAAGCGCCCGGAAGTCTTGTTGCCGGAAACGCTAATGTTTTGATATTCCCTGATCTGCAATCCGGAAATATAGGATATAAACTGACGGAAAGATTGGCTAAGGCAAGTGCATATGGATGAAACTACTGCTGGAATAGCTAAACCAGTTAATGATCTTTCTCGTGGATGTACTGCTGATGATATAGTTGGTGTTGTTGCAATTACTACGGTTCAAGCACAAAATCCAATTTAAAATAACAAAAAAGAAATTTTCTTCGTATAACTTATTTACTTTAACGTCGCGTCAACCTGTATACTTTGAAATGAAAGGAGGGCAGATCATGGAACTACAGACCATTAGCCAAATTTCAAAGCTGTTCAGCATTTCGACCCGGACATTACGTTATTACGAGCAGACCGGCTTGATCCAGCCTACAAAAAAAGAAGATTTTGCATACCGAACTTATGATGAAAATACTGTCGTACGGCTGCAACAGATTATTGTATTGCGTAAACTGAGAATCCCGCTGAAACAAATTGCCGATATTTTACAGAGTGAGGATACCGCCATTGCGATTAACGCATTCAGCAAAATCTAGCTGAGATTAAGGACGAAATCACTGCCTTGTCTACCATCAAAAACATCATTCAAGCCTTGTTGGAACGATTACGCTTGCAAAATAACATGCTCCGGTTGTTAGACGATGAAAACCTGCTGGAAATTGTGGATTCCCTGACTGTCTCCAAAATTAAATTCAAGGAGGATAAGACAATGGGCGATTTGAACAAAGCCAGTGAAAAACTTAACAGGTTGACAGACAAGGATGTGCGGATTATATATCTGCCTCCTGCGACGATTGCGGCATATCAGTTCGAGGGGGACGATCCCGAAAGAGCCGTTGGTCAAGTCATCAGCAAATTTGTAAGAGAAAGCAATTTGATTTATGTAAAGCCCGACGTGCGGCATTACGGATTCAACGCGCCTAATCCAATCGACGAAACAGGGCGGCACGGATATGAAATGCAGGTTACAATTCCCGACAATATGGAAGTTCCCGAGCCGCTTGTAAAGAAACATATTGAGGGCGGCTTATACGCCGCACACATGATACCTTTCGGTGCCTTTGAGCATTGGGAATGGTTGAACGAATGGGTTTCAAACAGCGAAAAATACGAGTACAGAGGAAATTGGGACGGCGCGAATATGTTCGGCTGGCTTGAGGAGCATTTGAATTATTATAGCCACGCGTTGCTCGAAAATGACGAACCGGACGGAATGCAATTGGATTTACTTATTCCGATAAGAGAACGTACTATACTGCAGAATTAAGCGAAGGAGGAAAAGTCAATGGAAGAATTGAACAAAGCCAGCGAAAAATTGAACAAACTGACCGACAAAGATGTACGTATTGTGTATCTTCCGCCAGCTACGGTCGCAGCATACCAATATGTCGGGGACGAGCCTGAAATGCACTGCCATCAGGTTATGGATAAATTCGTATTAGAAACAGGATTAATTAAAATAAAGCCTGATACACGGCATTATGGCTTTAACGCCCCTAATCCTGTCGATGAAACAGGTTATCACGGTTATGAAGTATGGGTTACCATCCCCGATGATATGGAAGTTCCGGCTCCCATCAGCAAAAAGCAGTTTGAGGGTGGGCTTTATGCCGCCCACATGATACCTTTCGGTGCATTTGAAGAATGGGGATGGCTGTGTGAATGGGTTCATACGAGTCTAAAATATGAGGGGAACAGCGGAACTAAAGGACATGAGTGTCAATGGGGAATGCTGGAAGAGCATTTGAACTTTATCAATCATGTCACGTTGCCCGAAACTGAACCGGAAGGATTGCAACTGGATTTATTACATCCAGTAAAAGAGCGTTCAAAATAGGCATTAATAATGGTATAAATCTGCCCCGGGCTATGTTTTCAAAAAGCGTGGGGTAGAAATCTTAACTTTTAGGTGCGAGATTTAATCCGCGAGATGATATTTATTATTGGCTAAACGCGCAGACAGGAGAGACGCTAAAAGAAGCGGTTGAAGTATATGGCAAGCCGATAGAGCTAAAAAATAAGAGTGGAATATTCTCTGAAAAAAGATTTAATATTATTTCAAATTCTGATAAAGATTTTATGATATCTTTTGATAAAGAAATCGGCAAATTAGGATATGAGTTTGGTGGTTATATTGGAAAAGGCAACACTGGCAGCAAGTATATGATTTTTTATTCCAAGACAGGGGCAAAAAGTTAATGTTGAAAAACACAGCGCTTATATAGAAACTGCCCCACAGCATATAAAAAAGTATTATGGTTTTAGTTACTGCCTATATACATGCGATCCCTTATATTTTGAAAATGAACGTTATCCGTCCGGTTATTGGACAAATCTTCGTAGAAAAAGACAAGCACAAATTTATCTTTTTTGTTGTACTGAAATGGGAGGTGAGGTTTTGATTTGGGTAGATAAAATTCAAGAGGCGATAAATTTTATAGAGTGCAATCTATTTGAACCGATAAATAGTGAAGCCGTTGGAAAAGCGATAAACTATGCGCCATCGTCTTTTTCAGTTTTTTTCAGCGCCGTCGTTGGATATTCCGTGGGTGAATATATCCGTTTTAGACGATTGTCGATAGCGGCAGAGCAGCTTGCGAAAGAAGAGCATTCTGTTACGGATATGGCGTTTAAGTGCGGCTATGATACAGTGGAATCTTTTTCAAAAGCATTTAAACGGTTTTTCGGTTGCACGCCATCGCAACTTATCGAATCAAAGTCAAAATATCACAAATTTTCTCCCATAACAATCAACTTTTCATTAAAGGGAGGGTTCAGCATGACACGTAACTTAATACCGGGATTACAAAAAGTAGACTGGTCTGACACTCGAAGACAGAGCGAGTATGTCAACAGCGTTGTTTCGGCGTTGAATGGCCTTGGCGAAAATACAAACTACGATTATGTATGCGCCATGTCCGGCAGCGCGTTTATGGCGTCGTTTTCTAAGGAAGGATGGGACTTCGGGAATCATAGTGTGAGGAATGTGCCGATTATCCCAGAACATACTTTCAAAATGTTCGGATATAATGTAACATGTTATTATAAAAGTGATTTCGTGACAGACAGCCGTCTTATCATGGACAGCATAGACAGAGGTATGCCGGTGATAGCTGACAACATAATAAATTGTTCCAACGAATGTCTAATTTCCGGTTATGACAACGACGGTGCGGTGCTTCTCGGATATAACCCGTTCATGTATATTAAGGATGACCATAACGAACCGCATGACGACACTGGTTATTTCCGTAAAACCGATTGGCACGATAACTCTGAGAGGATTCTTGTCATAAGTGAAAAAGGTAAAAAACCATCAAAGGATGTTATATTCACCGAAACTTTGACACTGATAAAACGTCTTATCTTTGAAGCAAGTATTGTTTCAAGCCATCACAACGGGCTTGCGGCGCATAAAGCGTTTGCGAACGCTCTTATGACTTACGAATGGGACGACTGCTTTGAGCCGTATATGAGCGTGATGTGTACTTATAAAACGTACCTTGACAGGCAGTACGCAGTGAAGTTCTTAGAAGATAACGGACGCAATGATTTAGCTGATATTTATAAAAAAATCGCTGAACTTTGCGTCAAACTCGGGCAGATAATACCGCAGGATTTTTCGGCTGGCGATATGTTTAACGATAAAGTACAATTAAAACCATATTGTGATGTTTTATTACAAATATGTGATTTAGAAGGAAAAGCAGCCTCTTTGTTATAACATATTATAAGCAATACCGCGAACATTTGAAGCTCTTGATTGTTATTAATATGAATAATTTCGGAGGTCGAGACAATGACAGAAAAACAAAAGTATGCTTTGAATAAAATTATTACTGCTATACCAGATGACTGCCGGGAAGCGTTTAAAGAAATTTCAGAATATGCTCTATCTTTAGGATATATGCCTGTGCTTAATGCAAAAGAAACGTATGCTGATTTCATTAAAAGTAAAACCAAACGGTCGATACTAAAAATTGATACCGACCCTAATTTTCCCCCTCGATTAGCTGCAACATTTTTTTCGCATTGCCTGAGTATCGCGGCATTTTTCTTGAAGCCCTCGAAGAAAGGGTTAATACACTTAAACAAATGGGACATGAAGCGCGTTGCTGGGGCTGCGGCAAATGTGACGGTTCAACAATTGGGTATAAATTTGTGCTGTCAGACGGTCGTAAAGGGTTTTTATGCGGGAGGGGTGTCATTACGCTTCCATCTTTCCGCACTGAAAATATGCCGGAATTGAAATCTGCGTTAAAAAGTGCAAGATGACTTTTTATTCAGTACACCACTACATAGTATAGCAATACCTTAGTTAAAGATTCGATACAGGAGATAAGCGGATGATAGAGAAACAATTATATGACGAAATGTGCGGCGACTTTTTTCCCGTGTTCAAAAAGCTTCTGGACTGTGACAAATATGCAATAACACTGGGTGGCTCTCATGGGAAAGGAATTTCCGATATAAATTCAGACTTTGATTTCAGGATATTTTATGAAAATTCAGTTGAACCAGAAAGACGGAAATTGGTTTTCGATGAGATTAAGGAGCTTGTTAATGTTTGGAAAGAAAAGGGCGTAGAGGTTGACGGCATTTGGCCAAGAAGTATCGATGAAATTAATAAACAATTGGATTCATGGTTGTCTGGAAACGGCATGCTTGTTCCGTACATATGGAATGTTTGGGGATACAATATTTTAACAGATATTTATAACCAGCAAATCGTCGAAGACCCATTCGGAATAGCCGTACAATGGAAAAAACGTCTTAGCGTTTATCCCGAGGCCTTGAAAATGTCAATAATAAAAAACATAGCTCGTCACTACGCTATTGGAGAGCCGATTACCATTATATAAACAAGGTCAAAAGAGGGACGCCATATTTTTAGCTTCAATATCTTCCCGGTTAATAAATGATATTATTCAAGTATTATATGCGTTAAACGAATTTTATTATCCGGGCGACGGCTTGAACTTGAAGTACACAGTACAGTTTGCCATAAAGCCGGAAAATTTTGAAGAAAGAGTTATAGAAATACTATATCCGGACAAAACAAATGAAATATATCAGAATCAGTATGCTAATATGATTGAACTGATTGACGATATTCTAAAGTTGATATGAAACATTACTGTGCCAGATTTGAATAGCGAATTACCCGAAGTCCGTCACGCAAAAAGCCCGCCGATACAATAGGCGGATTTTGGATAGTTCCGTTGGACGAAACTTTTCAATATTCGTTACTTCCACGCCGGAAGAATCTCTAACCAATACCCGTCAGGGTCTACGATATAATAAACGCGTTCAGATTCCGTTCACTCAAATAGCGTTAGATGTTGACTTTTGTATAGTGCAATCTAGTTCAGGGTCAGATCTATTATAGTCGGTAAACAATATTCAAATTATTTATAAAAATTTGCATTGTCCTGAAAATAAATCACACCATATATGGTAGCGCCGGAATGCGTACCATTTGACACGGTGTGTTTTTTTATTATTGACGTTTCCTTTTTTCATGTTGCTGCAAACCTTTCAAAATACTTATTATATATTCCTTGTCAATTTCTTCAAATGTACCTAAAAGAGTATTAATGATTATATCATTCCGTGTTTGCTCTTTTTCAAGAGTACCAAACATTAAATAATCCATCGTAACGTTGAAATACCTACACAAATTAATAAAAACATTCAAAGATACGCTTGTATTACCTGTTTCTATTTTTGAAATGTGGTTGTCGGTGACACCTATCACTTCTCAAGTTTTTCTTGCGAAACACTTACAGAGTTTCTTAATTCTTTGATGCGCTTGCCTATTTCAGAAAAGTTTAAAGAGTGTTTATCCACTTATAAAACCTCCAATGGATTTTAAGTTTAGAATAACCACTCTCAAATGATATTTTAACAGCAAAAACAAGAATAATATCTTGAATAACATTCAATATTATATTATAATACAATTCGTAAGATGCACGGAAGGTGAGAAAAATGAAAAAATACGAAATTGTGCTTGATGACGAAACAGAAGAATTTTTTAAGAAGTCGCAATCATTGTCGAACGTCCTATCGAAGATATTCTATCTGATGCCTTATTCAAACAAGTTGAAATAATAAGTCGTAAAGTATCGGAAACCGCTGTCATAAGCGATTGAGGCATGCCATAAAACAACACACCGTGTCGAATGGTAGGGTAATCCGTACCGCATAATACAACGTGTTTCGACAAAGAAAATAGGTTAAAATGAAAAGGAATGGAGAGAATATTTACCTTCGTTCCTTTGATAACTATTTGGATTCAATTAAGATGGTTTCAATCAGATTTGATAAATTTCTATTCGTTGGTTATTTTCTTAATATTTTCGTACAACTTATTGCTTATATAAATTTCATTTTTTATTAGCATATCCATATATGGAGTGACCTTATCAAGCAACCCCTTTTCTTTTGCTTTGGCCAATATGCCTAATGTTCCCGTTAATTTCAAGCCTAAAAACTTAGCATAATTACGCGCCAACTGGTCGTCCAAAATGCATAAATCAGCTTTTAGCTCGTTAGCTAATATCATAGTTTCAACTTCTCCCTTGTATAATGCAGTTTTAAAATATCTTTTGGCTTCTTCATTTGATACTTTTTTTATTGATAAAAAGGGAAAATCAAGCAACTGATCTTTACTTATATGGACGGCTCCATCAATGCTAACTTCTTCATAAACAGCATAGGGTATATAGACCTCGCTATACATTTTGCCCAACAGATTTAATTTATCTATACAGTGTAATGATATAATCGAGTAGAATTTATTACTGCGTTAAGCATTCCGTATATCCTCCAACAATTCATCTACCGAGTCAAAATTGAATATGGATATTTTATATTTCGAAAGATATTTTATAAACTCCGCTTTACTCATTTCCGCAAGTTCGGTACATTGACCTAATGATAGTTTTTTCTCACTGTAATATCTTACTGCCAATGAACGCTTCATCTCTAAACCGATTTCATCCGCAGTTTCTCTTAATGACAAAAGTATATTTTCAGGTATTTTAACTTGCGTCATAACCGACATATTTTTATCCCCTCTTTTTTAATCGACATAGATTTTTCTACAATTATTGTACCCTAAAAAGCTATGGGTACACAATAAAAACAAAAGTAACTGTACTATTGGGTTGTCCTATTAAATAATGCCCTGCTTTTGCCATTTAAAAGGTTAAAAAACACACCGTCCTCGATGGTGCGATAATCCGCACTATTAATCACGATGTGCTGTTTTATTAGTCATTTCATGATTGTCATTTCCTTTTTAATACATAGATACGGTGACAAATCTGACATTGTTCCGTTAAGATGTGTGGCAGTAGATATTTCTGAATGGCTTAATGTTTATTATCGGGCATTGCGACAATAAGAATGTTAAAAGCGTCTTTATTTTAATATCCCGTTTCAATGGGAATGATTCCGAATTTTTCATTAAAAAGCTTGTCCGCTGTTTCCGCGAATAAACGCGGAGTTATTTGCTCCGGGATTCCAAGCTCATTTGGTGTAGCAACCCATAGTAAATGAGGTATAAGTGCAAGCCTGTACTTAACTTTCATGTGTATGCCATCGCGGTTTTTATTTACAGACTCTCAAAAAAACTCGTAAAGCAATATAAAGTAACGAATTTTTTCTTCGTTTGGTTCAATTCCAAGTTCCTTAAACAGTAATGATTTATATTTTTGATATTTTACTTCACCGAGATTAGCGAATTTCATATGTCTGCTCCGTAGTGTGCGGACACAAAGGGCTATATCCTGCCAACGGTCAGAAATACCGCCATTCCCTAAATCAAGAAAACCTGTTATATCACTGCCGGATATAAATATATTAGGCAAGTAATAATCGCCGTGGGAAAACACTAAATCTTCAACCTGGCCGGTTTTGGTCAAGATAATTGTATAAATCGAATATGTCTGTGAAGCCCTCTGTTGTAAAAGTTTCAAGGTCAAAATTATCCATGTCTACAAGGTTATTTTCTATGTCGTATTTTACTTGAACAAGTTTATCAGATACCGTACTTGAACATGGGCAATTAGTAATATTTATTTCCCACAGCATTTTTAAGCCTTTTACCAATGCAATAATTGTATCTTCAATATTACGCAGGTTGCTTTCAGAGCAAGCCATTTCACCGGATAGTTTTGACATAAGCAAAAAACTGTAGCCGTCTTGCGTTACCGCTTCGATGATTTTCGGCGCAGGTAGTTTTCCATCAAGCCAATTGAGCAACAGTTTTTCGTGCTCCGAAGAACGGCTTACTTTCTCAATTTTTAATACCATTTCGTCAAACAGCAATATCGTAGAATCGGACATTCCGACATTATCACAAGTCCATTCTAAATCAGCAATTTTTTTTGAAATTTCTTCGGGCAATCTGGTTAAGTCGAACATTATGTTCTTCTGCTAACTAAAACATATAGAAATGTATGCATTAGAGTATTCCTACTTCAACGTGTCCTGCCCCGCCATAGCTACTACAGTTTGATATAACACTCCATAGGCGTAAATTCCCGTGTTAGCCCACGGTATGTGTACAGAAACCATTTGATCTCACGCAATTTTGTAATTTTTACATTTTTCAAGGTTAATGCTAGCTTGCAAATCCCGGTCTATCTTATTCCCGCATTCGCATACATAAGTTCTGTCTTTTAGCTTTAAGTCAGCTTTTATTTTTCCGCATTCACAACACATTTTACTGCTTGGATAAAACCGGTCAGCTATTCTGACTTCAATACCCAGTTGCCAAACACTTATATATAAGCCATAGCTTAAAGTAATAGAAATTCTGTTCCGCGATTGCTTTTGACAGATGTTTGTTTTTAAGCATCCCCGAAATATTCAAGTCCTCTATGGTTATGTATTTTGGTTTGGTTTTCACCAAAATGCTAATCACATACCGAATATATTCCTGCCTTTTCCTTGAAAGCGATTGATTTAGTTTTTGCACTCTAAGCACATTCTTTTCTATATTTGCAGATTTTTCAGGTTGCACGGAAGCTTCGATTCCTGCTTGCCTATGCACTCTAGTTAGCAGTTTTTCACCTCTTTTCTTTTTATTTTCATATTTCCGGCTCAAACTTCTCTGCTCACGTTTAAGCTTCTTTTCAAGTTTCTTCATTTTCTTGGTTTTATTTTTGTTCTCATATATTTGACCGTTGCTTACTACTGCCAATTCCTTAACGCCTAGATCTATACCTATTCCTGTATCATTTAGCGAGACTTCTTTCTTTTCCGGTTCCTCGGCTGTCAACACGGAAACATAAAATCTCCCGCCTTTTCTGATACTGTGCCGCTTTTGATTACTTTGTCTGTCTGTTGGTATATTCGGTGACGTCCATTTGATTTTTGTTTTTGCATCCGTCTTTACAAAGTACATTTACATATCCCAATGTTGGTATTTGTATTCGGTGACGTTCGCATTTGATTTTTGCTTTTTTTTCTTGCTCATATATTTCTTTGTTACAGGATTATAAACATATCTGCATACGCCTATTGTTTGTCTCAGTTTGGTTTGTTGGTCTTTTGTCAGATGTATTTCTGTTTTATATGCTTTCATTTTTTAATTCTTCTTTAAGCTTATTCTTGTATTTACTCAATCCATAAATTCGACATGAAGTTTCTTTTTACCTAAAAATTCTTCTATTTGCTCTTCTGTGTAATAGCGTTTTATCTTCAACCATTATAAAAGCTGCATGTCAATAATAGACAGAAAATTGCTTATAATTTTTTGATAATCAATAAAAACATACGGTAAATCATTAACTATCCTGTTTTTAAGCCAGTCTAAATACCATTGATGCGGGTGAACCAGCTCATCTTTCCAGTTATTTTGTACAAATTTATACACGCATGTCATGCGATACCGCATAAACAAATCAAGTTTTAAAATCCAATATTCGTTAATCTTATTTTTCTCCAAATAGCCTTTTAGATAAGAAAGCATATAAGCTTCTGCAAATTCCGTGCGTTCTTTCTCGCTTTTTGCACTTGAAAATTGCACCATGTGAAATAAAGCGCTTGCCATATCGCAAGCGTACCAACTAAAATGGCAATCGTCAAAATCAAATAATTTAATATAACCATTATCAACAAAAAAATTATGCACATGTATATCTTCGTGAACTATCCCGTAGCAATCTTTAGATTTAGATAAACAACGAAGTTCGTTAATATATTTTTTTTCAAACGGCTGTACGTCATCATCCAATATTACATTATATTCGGAACTAAAAAATGCATTATTATACCATTCAAATTCAGGTTTTATGATATTTCCCTCATATTCCGCTGTCAATCTGTGCATATTCCCCATGAGTGCGCCGAGATTAAAAAATAAATCATCATTAAATTCCGCCGGATTATTACTGTCTACAATTTTTCCTTTCGCTTTTTCAAAAGAACACAAGATATAATTTTTATCATAAGCATTAATAACTTCGTAAAGATTTTTATTCACGCTTTTAACAGGCTTAACAATATTACCTAATTCCGCCGCCAAATAATTAATCCAATTTAACTCAAAATCTACATGGGTTATTTTCTTATCACTGCATTCAGATGCTCTTAATACAAAAGGATTTTTTTCTATTTCCATTTCAAATATTAAATTTGCAGAATTTCCCAAAGTGTTTTCACTTATTGGCTTGGCATTGTAAAGCAATTCGGCTTGTTGTAATATTATTTTATTATTTTCACTCATAAGTTTTCCCCTGTCGATTTTATAGTCTTTGAATCATACCATAAAAAAATGACCGACTCAAAAATTAAGCGGTCATTTCCGTCCTTCAGTATAATACAAAAACTAAAATATAAAACTAAAACATCCCGATAATATCCTCCGGCTCAATATTTACAAAATACTCGCCAAGCGCAAGCCTATCCAGCGCAGCCCGTACATTGCCGCGTTCATGCCTCGCACCATTCAATCGATCCTCAACATCCTTAATATCACGCTTTGAAAAAAAATCGCCGGATATATGAGCGGCGGTTATGATGCCGCCGCTTACATTTATATTTATCTCCACTCCGCCGCCGGGAAAACGCGCGGAATGAGTGTAATCATACTTTGGCGAGTATCCATAATTCCATTCCCAGGTTCCATATTTTTCACTCACCAGCTTATTTACAGCTTCTATATCCTCACATGTAAGCTCATACCGCCGCACATCCCCGTATGAGCCATATATATGTTTTTCAAACAGTTCCTTAAATTCCAAGACCGTTATATCCACAAATTCTTTTATATTTGCCACTCGGCTGGAAACCGATTTTATCGCCTTGCTTTGAATCTTTTGTTTATCCGGGTTAAGTGCGCCGCGTATTTTTTCTATGTTTGAATTTATTAGAACGGTTCCATGATGCAGTACTTTTCCATTAGATATGTACTGTGAATTGCCGGATATTTTTCTGCCATCCACCTCCACATCGTTACGCCCGGACAACCTGGCTTTAACACCCAAAAGTTCCAGCGTACCTACAAGCGGAGCAGTAAAGCGTTTGAAATAATCAGCCATATCGTCCCCGTTGTCAGGAAAAATAAAAGTAAAATTTAGATTTTCCAAATCGTGATAAACAGCTCCGCCGCCGGAAAGGCGGCGAATCACATTTATACTGTTTTCACGGACATAGTCGGCATTTATTTCCTGCGCCGTATTTTGATTCTTACCCACAATAACTGCGTTATCGTTTCGCCAAAGCATAAACGACGGAACATCCAGCCGGTTGAATACGTATTCCTCAACGGCAAGGTTAAACGCTGGGTCTGTGTTATCGTTTATTATATGAAGCATTCTTATACCCCTAGCCTGCTTCTTCTAAGCTTTTCATTGTCTGTAAAATTATTCTCTGCAGTATGCCCTTCTAAAGGCATTATCCGTTGGTGTATAGCGTCTATCATACAATCCGCCTGTGGAAAAAACATGTTTTCAAGCTCATGAGCGGGTGTTATCCAATTGCGGGCGCCAACAACCACCGGAGGCGCATCAAGGTAATCAAAAGCCATATCCGTTACGTTGGCGGCAATATCTTTCAAGAAAGAGCCTCTTTCACAGGCGTCGGAGGAAAGCAACAGCTTGCCGGTCTTCCTTACCGAATCCAACAGTATCTCATAATCAAAGGGAACTATTGTACGTGCGTCTATTACCTCAGCGGAAACACCGTATTTCTCATCCAATATTTTTGCCGCTTCAAGCGCCCGGTATAAAGTTGCGCCTATTGTCAGTATTGTAATATCCTTGCCTTCACGTTTTATATCCGGTTTACCCATTTCTATTTCATAATAACCTTCGGGAACGCCTTCTTTGTGGAATTCCTCCCCAATATCGTATATACGCTGGCTCTCAAAAAACACTACTGGATCGGTACCGGAAAGTGCGGTGTTCATCAAGCCTTTAGCATCGTACGGCGTGGCTGGGAATACAACTTTGAGCCCCGGTATATGCGCACACATTCCCGTCCAGTCCTGCGAATGCTGTGCGCCGTATTTAGAGCCGATTGATATGCGTAAAACTACAGGCATTTTAATAACCCCGGCACTCATTGCCTGCCATTTTGATAGCTGGTTGAACACTTCGTCCCCTGCGCGGCCAAGAAAATCACAGTACATAAGCTCCGCTATCACACGTCCGCCGGCTATTGCATACCCTACCGCACTTCCTACTATAGCGGCTTCACTGATAGGCGAATTGAAGAAACGATGATATGGCAAGGCTTCCGTTAATCCTCTGTAAACGGCAAATGCGCCGCCCCAGTCCCTATTGTCCTCTCCGTAAGCCTACCAAAGTCGGGTCGGTGTAAAACTTATTTATAACAGCCTCAAATATTCCGTCTCTTAACTGGAAAACCTTGTTTTTGATACCGGCTTTCCGTTTTTGTCATAGGAAAACCGTTCTTTTTTAGCTATTTGAAGAACTCTCGGGTTATCCTCAAGAGGCATTAAAGTCTCACATTCTCTGTCTTCCATTTTCTCAACCTTAGTATTTGAGAACATATATCCGCCAAGCACATCAGAACCGTTATTTACCTTCATACGAGGAGATACATTGTCATCCACAGCCAGACGGCATATTTTAACCATCCGCTCCGCCACTTCAGTCCGTATTTCCTCAAAGGCAGACGCACCGGCAATTCCCGCTTTCGCCAGCTTGTTTTCATATGCAATTAAAACATCCTGTTCGACCCAAGCGTCTATTTCTTCTTTTGAGCGGTAACTGGAAGCGTCAGAAGGAGAGTGTCCCGTTACGCGGTATGTCAGCACATCCAAAAGCATACATCATCCGCCTTGCTTTATAATGTCTGTCTTACGGCGCATTGCATCTATAACCGCCAAAGGATCGTATCCGTCCACACGTTCGGAGTGAAGCTGCGTCGGACTTATCCCTGCGCCGATGCGGGCAAGAATGTTGTACGCCATTGTTTCGCCTACTGTCTGCCCGCCCATTCCGTACAGGTTATTGAAGAAATTAAATATTATCGGTAAACCCTTGTTATAGCCTTCTTCCCAAAGCATAGTAAACTGATCCATTGAACCCATGTTCATTGCTTCAAACACCGGCCGCAGCCAAGGGACGCATCACCGACATTACTGATAACTATGCCCTTCTTTTTATTACATTTCTTGTATAAAGCCGCACCCATTGCTATGGTTGCGCTTCCGCCAACTATAGCGTTGTTCGGGTATATTCCGAAGGGAGTAAAGAAAGCGTGCATACTTCCTCCTAAGCCCTTATTAAAGCCTGTTTCACGCGCAAAAATTTCCGCCAAAGCGCCGTATAGCAGAAAGTCCACAGCCAGCTCTTTAACATTTCCTTTATCGTTTTGCTTACCCTCCACAACCTTGAGAGTTGCTCCGTCGAAAAAGCTTTCCATTACTTCCAATACCTCGGAATCGCTTAGCTTGTAAATAGCGGAAAGCCCTTTAGCCAGTATTTCACCATGACTGCGGTGAGAGCCGAATATATAGTCTTCGGTATCAAGAAGGTACGCCTGACCTACAGCCGAGGCCTCCTGCCCAAGAGATAAATGCGCCGAGCCGGGATTATTGTATACAACGCTTTTATACTGTCCCTGCACCTTTATATCAAGAAGCATCGTTTCAAATTCACGGATGATGGCCATATCACGGTAAATTCGCATGAAATCGTCGGTAGTGAAATTAATTTTCTCTTGATCTATTGTTTTACTGTATTGGTTCACCGGTATTTTTTCAAATTCAACAAAACCTGGTTTTCTAAGTTCAATGGGATTTAAAAACTGCGTTTTTGGCATGGTTACACTCCTTTTAAATTTATAGCTTAAATATGGCTTCTCTTATTATTTCGCTAACTGTCGGATGAGGGAAAATTATTTCCTTAATATCATTTACCCTCATTTCATTTTCAATCATAATTCCTGCGGTCGTTATTATTTCTCCGGCGTAAGAGCCTATTATATGGCAGCCCAGAAGCTTCTTGCTTCCCTCCTCCACTAATATTTTGCATATTCCGTCACCGCGATTGTTTTCCGCTACATACCTACCGGAGTAATTCATTGGAAGAACTGATTTTTGATACTTAATTCCCTTTTGCTCCGCTGTCAACTCAGTCTCTCCCACGCAGCCAACCTCAGGATTGGTATATATTACCGACGGATTAGCCGTGTACCGCATGGTATCCTTTTTGCCGAGAATATTATTAACCGCTACCTCGGCTTCTCTGTAAGCCGTATGCGCCAGCATGTATACTCCGTTAACGTCGCCGACGGCGTATATATTAGGGATGTTTGTCTGTCCGGTTTTATCTGTAGGTATTCGCCCGCGCAAAACCTCAACGCCTACATTTTCAAGTCCTATACCTTCAGTTACAGGCTTCCTGCCTACAGACAGCAGTACTTTATCCGCTTGAACGGCTTCGGTTTTACCATCCTTTTCAAATACAACCTGACCGTCCGCATATTTAACAACCTTGGCGTTTAAATGAAAAGCTACGCCTTTATTCATATAATTTTTCATTAATATTCCGGATATTTCCTCATCTGTCGGTCCGGCAATTTTGCCGGCCATTTCAATAACCACTACATTACTTCCGGCAGAATTAAAATATGACGCCATTTCTAAGCCAATAACTCCACCGCCTATTACAACCAGCTTAGAGGGTATATCCTGCATGTCTAATATTTCTCTGTTGGTCATTACATTACCGGAGGATATGCCCTCCTTTATTCCGGGTATCCCCGGTACGATTGCTTCGGAGCCTGTGGCTATAATAATGTTCTTTGCGGTATAAAGCGCATCTCCAACGCTAATTTCATAACCATCGGCGTTTCTTCCTTTTATGTAACCTAAGCCGGATATAACATTTACATTGTTGCTCTTCATTGCGGCCTTAATACCGCTCACAAGCTGACGCACGACCTTGTTTTTTCTATTGACTACCGATTTATGGTCTAAAGACGCGTTTTCGGCGCTTACACCATATTCGCCGCCATGTTTTATATAATCATATATTTTAGCGCTGTTTAAGAATGTCTTTGTCGGTACGCAGCCTTCGTTTAGGCACACGCCGCCTAGCTCACGTTTTTCCACAAGCGCCGTTTTAAGCCCTGCGTGACCGGCGCGTTCTGCGGCAATATAACCGCCGGGGCCGCCGCCAAGCACAATCAAATCATAAATCATAAAACCGCCTCTTTTTTCTCCTAATTTATTTCGCAAGCAATAATGAAAAGTTTTCAAGGTTGAAACATAATTCTTTAAGGAAACGAGCGGCAGGCGCTCCATCTACAGCCCTATGGTCAAATGTCAGCGAGAGCCCCATCGCAGGATACATTTCTATTCCCCCACCACCTTGTCTAACCCGCTGCGTAATACTGCATACGCCAAGTATGGCAGTCTGCGGAGGGTTTATTACCGGAGTAAAGCTCTCCACGCCAAGCGTTCCAAGATTTGTTACAGTAAATGTGCCTCCTGAAAGCAAACCCGGATCTATTGAGCCGGACTGCGCGTCCTTAACTATTTTTTTAGCGCAAGAGGCAATATCATTTAGGCTTAAAGTCTCAGCTCTGGGTATTTTAGGTACAAGCAACCCTCTTGGAGTATCTACCGCCACGCATAAATGCACATGATTATAATAACGGACAACACTGCCATTCAAGGTTGCGTTCAATGCCCGGTGAGAAAGCAAGGTTTTGCTGCATGCGTACAATATAATATCGTTAAGTGTTATATTTTCAAGCTCCATTGCTTCTCCGGAAGCCTTCAGTGTAGCACGAAAGCTCATAATTGCCGAAGCGTCAAAGCTTGCGTTTAGCGTAAGCTGCGGTATTTCAGCCAGAGAGCTGCTCATGGCTCGGGCTATTGTTTTACGCACATTCGATAAAGCCGTTTCTTCATATTCAGCTTCAACGCCTGAGACCGATAAATCCGAGGTTTCAAGCGAGCCTAGAGCTTTCGTTAACGCTTGTTGAAACTGCCCAGTAAACCCGTTGGACACATCCTCCGTTGTTACCCGGCCGCCTATGCCTGTTCCCGGCACAGTAAAGTCGGTCATTTGAGTGCTTTGCCGCATGAGTATAAACATTTTTTCCTTCCCGTATCAGCTTTTCTATATCACGTTCCATTATTCTGGACATTGCGCCGGTTCCTTCGGCAGCTCTGTAGTCCACATTGTTTTTTGCGGCGTAATTTTTGGCGCGAGGTGATATGCGAACAAATCCGCCGGGAGCAGTATTTTCATTGATTACTGGTTCAGTTTTCGTTTCAACTGCAATATCATCCGGTTTTAAACTGTTTTCCTCAGCCGCTATATCCACTGCGGCCCCTGCATCGTCTCCGCCTGTTTTAAACTCAGATATATCCTCGCCTTCAGCGCCTATTATACATACATTTATAAGGCAAGGAACATCGTCGCCTTCTTCAAACAATATACCCAGAAGTTTACCTGCGTTTTTCGCAGTTTCATCAAAAGTAGCTTTATCCGTTTCATATGTGAACAGTATTTCGCCCACCGCTACGTCATCACCAACCTTCTTATGCCATCTGGAAATAACGCAGCTTTCCACGGACTGCCCCTGACGGGGCATTATTACCGCAACAGCCATTTGTACCCCTCCTTTTATTTAAGCATAATTTTACCCAAGCATAATTTGTCCGCCTGTTACCGGCAGCGCCTGTCCCGTTTCATATTGCTGCTCCACAATATAAAATATTGCCCGAGCAACATCAAGCGGATAACAGCCACGTCTTATTGGCGTCTTGTCCTCGTAAAATTTTTTAACATCCTCAATTGTTTCAGCGCCGGGTACCTTTCCGTTTTTTAAATACTGCACGAATAAACCGTTTACAGGGTCAGACCACAACGGCTCGTCGTAATAATTTCCGGGGCATACAGCGTTAACTTTTATATTGTATTCTATAAGCTCCAACGCGAAGCTTTGAGTAAGCCCGATTCCACCAAATTTGCTTCCGGCGTATGCGAAGTTTTTATTTGAACCTACAAGTCCGGATTTTGAATTAATTTCTATAATATCCATATAAAAATCAGAGTCGTACCTGTGCTGAGTTTTCATAACCTGAGACGCATACTTTGCGCATATAAAATACGCCGTATAATTTATTTTTGTCACCAGCTCAAATGCGGAAAGCTCCATTTTTTCCAAATCCCCGGCCTTTAGTATTCCGGCGTTGTTTATGAATATATCCAACCCGCCGAAACTTCGCACGGTCTGTTCAATCATAGCGCTTACGGATTTCTCGTCGGTAACGTCGGTTTTTACCGCTACCGCCCTTCCCTCTCCGTATTTCCGACGCATTTCTTCCTCTGTTTTTACAGCAGCGTCATAATTTAAGTCTGCTATTATTACATAGGCGCCTTCCTTCAGCATTTCGTCTGCTATCCCCAGCCCAAAGCCTTGGGCAGCCCCGGTTACAACAGCGGTTTTACCGCTTAACCTTCCCGAAGGCAGGTTATAGTTAACGGCGTATGTACCAAAAGTATCCAGAGATACCTGTGTATAATCCCCTGATTTCAAGCTTTCAAGGCTTACCGGATTTTGGCATTCGTCTGAAACATAACTCAAAACAGGGTATTTATCCCGTTTTAACAGCATTCTTGCCGCAGGTACAATATCAGTTATTACAGACATCGCATTACCTCCTTCGCTCAAGCAAATATTTCTCCGCTTCTGCGCACCATAAATTATTATTTGTTTTTATTATATTGCTTAGCTCCTTAAATACCGGATCACTTTTTCCAAGCTCCTCAAAATCGTCTATAGCTGTCAGGGGCATGCTAATATTTGTATATATAAGCTTCTTTCCTCCCGGTATTTTCGGCAGATTAAGTGTTGTATCCGACACTGCGTCCAACCCGCCTATATGTGTAATCATACCGGAAGGGTTAATTGTACCTTTTTCCATCAAGCTAAGTGATTCTATCATATCCTCCGTGTTGCCTCCGCTTGTTCCGACTATATGTGTGGAGGCATAATGCACATTGTAGAAATTAAGCCCGGCGGAAAATTCTGTATTTGTAGGTTCTGCAAAGAAATTGAGACAGCCGTCCCGGGCAAGTATACTGTCACCTTGCTCTATCAATTGTTTTACAGGCGCAAATACAAACACATCGTCAAAACCGGCATCACCAGTCAATCCACGTAAAAATCCCGCAGCATCGTCCATATTTCCTGTATTTACATACAAAAGCTTCACACCGTTTTTAGCGGCATCCTCCGGCGTTATTATCTCAGCGGCGCGGCTTAGCCTGTTTTCATCTATGTCTGTAATTACCAGCAGCGACGGCTTAACCGAGCCGTGTACCGCATAATCTGCCGCACCAAAACCCATTGGTCCCGCTCCGGCAAGCACCGCCATTGCTCCGCCCTCCTTAATCTCCATTTTATGCACATAGGAACCGGGAGTGGTATGGTAGTTGGCGTGAAAAGCACCCACTATGCAACTCATAGGCTCGGAAAGTGAGCCATGATAGAAAGCATCGCCTTCATATTTTAACAAGCAGCCCATTTCCATAACCTCATTAGGTATAACAACATAAGTAGCCGCTCCGCCTATATAAGGGTACGAATACCCGGGAGAATCCAATGTACCCTTATAGTTAATCGCAGGCTGAATGGCAAACCTATCTCCCTCATTGAAGTTAGTTTTCCATTTGCTGCCAACCTTTATAAGAGTTCCGCAAAACTCATGTCCTATTATTACCGGATTTTCCGCCACATCATTAGGCACACGTTTATGCGCCGCTCCTTGCTCGGCAGCTTTATAGCTGGACATGCATATGCTGTCGCAAATAATATGCGCCAATATTTCGTCATCTTTTATTTCAGGCAGGTCAAATTCCTCAAGTCTTAAATCGTTTACTCCGTATAGTCTTACAGCTTTTGTTTTCATATACTCTACATCCTCTCACAAATACCGTACTTTATCCTCGTCATACGCCCCTCTTGCCTGAGGAGACTCGTCGGCAACACCCACAGCGATTACACAAAACGGTAGGCTTGAAACACCTAGAATATCTTGAAAATTATTCACCAAATCGGCCTTTGGATATATTCCGCACCAACATGTGCCTAAACCAAGCTCCATTGCCTGAAGTAAAATATTTTGCACAGCCGCACCGCAGTCCTGTGGAAAAAAGCCGTCACTTATGCCATCTTGAGCATCGGGCAAAGCGCATACTACAATTGCCAGTGATGCAGTCGAAAGCATTCGGGTATACTTGTGAACAGACATAATTTTATTTAACACATCCCTGCTCTCAACAACAACAAACTCCCACGGACGAGAATTACACGCCGATGGAGCCGACATTGCCGCTTCCAGCAATAGCTTTATTTGTTCGCGGGTCACCGGTGTGTCAGGTTTAAACTTGCGAATGCTTCTTCTGTTTTTAATAGCTTCAGATACTGTCATATTAATACCGCCTTTCTTTTTTACCTATTGTTTTAAAGCCGCTTATGGATAATAAAAATTGAGCAGGGGAATAAAATACCCAAATAAATGAATAAGCTATTTTTGCAATCCACTCAAGACTTGGCAATGTTACTGATGCTGATACGGTATTTGGTGTTGATACATAATAAGGAATATTATATATCAAAACATTTATATCGCATAATGCAAATAAAATTAAACCTGTAAGTATTAACGCTTGATTCTTTCTAGGCATATCCGTACCGCGTCTGGAATTTCGCACATTCACAGCAATATCGCAAGCAAATAGCAGAGCGTATAATAACGCAATTGCAATTATAGAATCAAAATAAAATAATACGGAAGTATAACAAATAATCATAATAATAACAAAAAATAGGCTTTGCTTAATATCATAGCTAACTCTTAGTATATACGTAAAATGAACAAAACAAAAGGCATACAAGCCGATGTATTCATTTTGCAGTATTAACAAGAATAAGTCTGATATCAACGTAAATAGCATACCTGCGGACAGGTACATCCAATCACGTTTTGAAAAGCAAAACCTGTATGAAATAAGTGTAATTATATAGCATATTAATATAAAAGAAAACTTTATAATGTTGCTCATATTAATCCTTATCAATGTAAATTTTAGTCTACATTTGGTTATGATTATTCTGCATTTTTTTTAAAGCCTTATTAAATGTTTTAGCCTCTTCCCTGTCATTAATCCAAAGAATAAAATGCACCGCCATGAAAATCAGAACAACAGATAACGCGAGAGATATCGCCAATGTTATACTGGTCAGAGTACCGCTATAATATACGCTTAGTAAAACAATTGTCTCAATCAGGATTAGTTGAAATATTTTTCGTATAAATGCCTCACGCACAGACAGCTCACGTTTCGAATAATTAACCAGTGACGGCAATGTTGTCGCAGCGCCGAAAATCAGAGGGAAAAGAAATCCTTGATATCCAAAGCGTGCATCTGGCTCAAAAGCCATTCCAAGTACAGCCATAACCCCGCAAATACAGGTTACGGAAATAAAAAAGCTCATAAGTATATTGTTAGCAAAATTTTTGTAATTCATCCTAGTTCCCTCCTAAAACCGCAAGCTTAACCGCTGCGGCATATTGCCTTGAGATAATTATATCTTCGCCATTTTTCATATGTGCCGTAAAACGTCCGTTTAATGCCGGGCTTATGCTTTCAAGCTTCATAAGATTAATTATAAACGCCTTTGAGCATCGCACAAAATTCTTGTCGGAATAAGATGATTCAAGTTCATATAAACGTATTTTCAATTCGTAAACTTTTTCCTTCGTATATGCAAACACTCGTTCATCCACCGCCTCAAAATAAAATACACTCTCCAATTCAAACGGATAAACACGTTCGTTATATACGCCGGTCAGTGTAGTACCTTTAACGAGGGCGTAGCTACGTATATCGTCAATATCCTTTGTAATCTCAACGCATTCGATAACAACCTGTTCATCGGTGCGTTCAAGTATATGTCTGATACTAACTTTCATATTAATATACCCTTTCAAATTCAGGAGTTTTACCATCTTTTAAATAGCTGTTAAAAAATTCTAACACTAGACTGTTTGTTTTTTCTATACAGTAACGAGAATCAACAACTCCAACGCCCAGCATTTTAGCCAGCGTAGGCGAAAAGAGCGGTAAATCGGTAAAGTTTAAATGTCCCGCATCTTTAAAAACAACCTCATACGCACAGACTGCGTTTTTTGAAACAATAAAATTTTCATATTCATCGCCAACAAACTCCATAGCGTTTGAGTAATGATCCTCAGCATATATATTAAGCATCGGAACAGGATACGGCTTGTCGTTTACTATTACTTTTCCGTTTTCATAACCAATTTTTTCACCAAGCATTGTTCCGTCAAGAATAATAACTGCGTCAATATCGTCCCGTTCACGGCCTATCTGCGCAGATGATGCTCCGCCAAGAGAATGACCAATAACGCCAATGCGATCAAGGTCTATCATCGAAAACAATGCATTGTTATTGTCTGTATTTACATATGATGTTATCTTGTCTAAAACAAAATGCTCGTCTGCAACTCGCAGCTTCAACCAGTCTTGCGGTATGTAATAATCCTGTTCCGGGTCATCCTGAGAATTGACAGCATTAACACTGTTTAGAAAATCAGTATTAACAGTAGTAAGTTTCCCCGAATCGTCCATAGTGAAGAACGCATGGTAAGTATGACTAATGCTTGCGACCACATAACCGTTTGAAGCAAGCTCCGCAAAGGTAGAATAATTGCTGCCGGAAAAACCATAAGCACCATGAGAAAATACAATCAAGGGTATTTTACCCGTAATATTTTCAGGATACCAAAATTCTACTGTTAAGGCTCTGTTTTCGCCGGTGCTTGTAAAAGCTTCAACCCGGCTCTCGTCTACCCACGTATATTTCTCAGTTGCGACTTTATAAATCCCCGTCGTAACCGGCTGAGTGTACTGTGGGAAAATTATAGCAAAAAATAACGCGGAAAAGTATAACATGCTGTTTCTTATGATAGTAATAATATTTTTGCCCAGACCGTACGGCTTTTCTGTTTTCCTAACCAACAAAATTACAGCTATGACAGCCTGAATAATAAGAACACATAAAATCATGAAATAGCGAAAGCCCCATTCCAAAACGCCTGTAAGTAATAATACGCAAAGTAAAGCAAGTTCAGCAAAACGAACAGAACATTTTTCACGCATATGGTTATTCTTAGAACTTACAGCCCATGTAAAAAAGAATAATTCTACCGCAAATAATACTATAAACATTATTGTTCCCATATAAAACGCCTCCAATTTTTATTATAATACCAGTATAGCTATGTCTTGTTCCAAGGCAAGAAAACGCGGATGAGTTGCTTTTTTGACGGATAAGATGCAATTTTACGGCATTTATACTAAACGATAAAAAAGGAGAACTATTACATTATGAAAAAATTATTAATACTTATTACTGTAATTATTTTAAACTTAGGATGTGACTCATCTTCGGTAAAAAAAACAATACCTGAGAAACCGCCTGAACAGGCAGAACAGGAATCAGTACAAAAACCATACGCAGAGAATCATGATATGAATAAATTGGCATATAAAAACGGGAGTGCAGACAACGGTATTAACGAATCCGTTGAAAGCACTCCCAATAAAGTATTCATACCAATATTCAAATGTGAGCCTATACCGGATGAAATAATTAAATTTATTTCCGGTAAATCTTTTAAAGACGAAACAACCTTTGACTATTCGGAATTATGCTATTTAAGCATTACGTACATAAATTTTGAAGGCGAGCATTTAGTCGGGGAAATGATTGTTTCAGCGGATGTTGGGGAGGAGGTTTTGGATATTTTCCGGGAAATATACATAAGCGGCTTCCCAATAGATAAAATGCGGCTTGTAGATCACTATGACGCAGACGACGACCTGTCCATGGAGGATAATAATACAAGCGCGTTCAATTTCAGGTTTATAACCAATTCAAACCGTATATCAAACCACGGTTACGGCTTGGCAATAGATATAAACCCAGTGCAGAATCCTTATATATCAGGCGCAGTTCTTCCCGCATCAGGAGAAAAGTACAAAGACCGCAGTAATACACAAAAAGGTATGATTATTAAGGATGACGCCGTTTATCAAGCATTTACAAGCCGAGGCTGGAAATGGGGCGGAGATTGGAATTCTCCTAAGGATTACCAGCATTTTGAAAAACCTAATTCAAAATAAAGCAGTACGGCTTTTATACATCTACTACCTGCTGCTCTGCAACCTGTCATAAGTGTCAAAGCAAACTGAATCCACTACAGCTCCGGTAAGCTTGTCAAAAAGGACTATATTTAGCCCTCTTTTGTTTTGAGAGTATTCTTGCCCGTCTATTTTTATGCTGGACAAGCTGCCCCCGGTATATCCGGCGCTGGTAATATCAATAAGCCATTCATCAACAAGCATTGCAGCACTTATCATGTTTGCGGAGCAATCCTCATATACTGCGCTGCCATTATTTATAACAGCGGCGTATGAATGCTGGTATTTACCAATAAGCGGGATGCTTAAACCCATATTATTCAACCGCTCCTGTATATCCTCATCAAGCGCATTGCTTCCTTCATCATTTACAGAGAGAGCGATAATATATTTTTCATTGTTTATTTCATCCAAATAATTTATCAAATTATCACGTGAGCTGTAATATGCGGAATTGCTGTATATACGGAAGTTTTCTAAGGTTTTAAAACAAACCGAGGAAACAAATCTATTTTTAAATATATCATATACATAAATATGTATTCCCATCCGTTCATCGGTATATTCCGTTCCGTTGATATAAAACGATAAGCTGTCTTCTTCCGATGTTATTGAGAAATCAACACTATTAACGCTCCACGAATGCTCAATATAATCCGCATTTGTCTTTTCAAAAACCAATTCATTATCAGCCGCAGCAGCCAAGTACTGCGTATTAATCCCTGTAATATCATGTAAAGATATTCCTAATTCCATCAATGCGGTTTCCATATCCTCCGTTAACATGTTTCGGTCATTTCCGTTTATAGAAATTACGCACATATAATCAGGATTATTAAGATTGGACATGTATTTTATGAAAAATGCCTCATTAACCGCTAAATCACTAAGTTCTCCTATGTAAGCGGAGTAACGAGCCTCCGCGCTAAGCGATAAGCCATCATAATCGGTAAAATCCGTATAAATACCATACAGTCCTCCTTGTAAAAGATTAAGTATTTCCATATCGTTATTAACAGTATGGGCAAAAGAATAAACACCAAGCTCTTTCAAATCCGCAACAAATTCCGGTACAGCTCTTTCCGCAGGAATAGTCACAACAGGTATTCCTGTCTTGCTTACAAATTCCAGCACCTCTTGGTTCGTATCCTCAGAAGCATATAATGTATATATATAAGAATTGAAATTATAATTATCAATTAAATAATAATACATCTCTTGGCTGTACACCTGTATTATTAGTCTTTCTGCCAATTCCGGCGCAGTTTCTTTTATAATGCGTTCAAAATAATCAAATGTTCTTTTTATCGCATAAAAATTATCGTGATATTTGGTATCTGTAATAATATATGCATCGGTATATTCAAGCATAAGCTTGCAAACATCCTCAAAAGACATTATTGTATATGGCAAAACACACGATTCTTCCGCAAATGTCCGTATCATTTCGCTTCTGTCATGCATAGTAGCAAGTACATCGTCAGATGTGAACTGGAAATCGCATTCAAACAACCTGTGCCCGGCTTCATAATTGCGTACAAAAGCTTCCTTACTGTTTGTATACGTCATTCCGTCAAGCCCGCCCATGGCATGTGCAACAAGGTAGCCTTGCTTCAGGTATTCAATACTGCTTTTATGTACAACTGGCTTATTTACTTCTGTATTTGTATTGGTTTTTAATATAAACTCATTACTTTTTCTATCTGAGCCTTGGTTTTCAGATACGGTCAATACATAGCTATCTATTCTGTCCCATTCCGGAATATGTAATTTTACAGTTATTTTTCTATCATCATGGATAATAGCTCTTTCTTGAATTGTACCGTTTATTAAAACCACGTTGCGTGCGGAGAAGTTTTTACCTTCAATATGTATAAGCTCAGTTAAATCAGAAAGCATTTCAATCGTGGCATTATGTATGGCTGGAATCGAAACAAAGCGGCCGATTTTATTAATAAGTAACACAGATATTGATAAAAACCCGATAATTATAAAGACTAATACAATTTTATTTATTTTCATAATATCTCCTTTCAGCATTCTTTCCCATGCTCCTTAGGAACGCTAATTTTATGGAAATAAATTGTGAATATTAAACCTAAAGCAGTATATCTACATTTATGCCGTAATTCAAGTGCGTTAACCTGTTCCTCTAAAGTGTGTTATAATTCTTTAAACATTAATCCGTGACGCAATATAGATACGGAAATTTGAAAATTTATAAACTGACATGATGATAACAGTAAAAAGGAGGAATGGCACAAGTTCATCGATATGGTTATAATACATAATAAAAAGGCAAGTACGGAAAGGATGATGATCTTTTAGAATATGTAAACAAACTGCTTACTACTTAAACAAGGAGTGTGTATTATGAAATGGTTTAATAATTTACTTATACGCTGGAAATTAATTCTTGGTTTTAGCATAGTTATCATATTTTCGGTTATCCTGACAGCCGTATCAGTTATGACCTCCAATAATATTGACAATAACTACAAATATCTATTGAACTATCCTCAAGAAAGCGTATTGCTTTTAAAGGAGATAAAAGAGAATTTTATTAATATGCGGCGGCTTGCCGTTACGGTGGTTATAGAAACCGGTAATAATGACTTGGTTGAAAAGTTCCGGGGTCAATTTAATGAATCATACGAAAAGGCTTGTAATACTATTGATATGTACATAAAACTAAATAACAATGACAATCTAAGAGATCAGAAGGTTTTGAAAACATATAACGAAAGTATTACTACACTTAAAAATATACTTACCCAGTACAAAACCGGGACTATGGATACATCGGTGGTTTACGCCGCTGAAGGAAGGCAAATGGATGCGTTAATTGCGCTAAGAGAAGGCGGGTATCTGTTAAACGACGCTACGGAAATTATTAATGAATTATGCGACAATGCGGCCGCGTATTTAGTAGAGGCTTCCGCAAGTGCAACAGCTCAAAAGGACTCGTTTCAAAAAGTATTTATAGCGTTAGCATTGTTGATTATATTTCTTTCTATAGTAATTGCGTTTATTATCAGCCGGGCGCTTACAACTCCTTTGTACAGATTAATGCGCGTGACAAATGATTTGGTAGACGGCAATTTGAATATAAACAGGCTTGAATCCTCAAAGGATGAAATCGGTCAACTGACGCTGGCAATTTATAAATTAACTGATATTATTCTGTTATTAATTGAAAGCATGGGCGAAATGGCAAAGGACTTCAATGATGGAGACATCGAAGCTAAAATTGACACAGGGCAATTTGAGGGAAGCTACAAGGCGGTGGCGGATGGCGTAAACAAAATGACAGGGGAATTAGTTGGCGAGGTATTGACTTTTATGACTTGCTTAAACGAGTTCGGCAGAGGCAATTTTAACGCGGATATACCCAAGCTGCCGGGTAAAAAAGCGATTATGAATCAAAATCTCGATATGATGAGAGATAATTTAAAATCAGTATCAGGAGATATTCAGTCACTTGTAACCGACGCATCCGCCGGCAAACTTTCCAGCCGGGCAGATATAACAAAATACAGCGGAGACTGGGCAAAGCTACTAGACAGCTTTAATCGACTAATGGAAATAATCGTAAAACCCATTCAGGAGGCTGCTGACGTATTAAGTCAGGTTTCTAACGGTAATTTTAATCATAAAGTAAAGGGCAATTATCAAGGCGACTTTCTGATTATAAAAAATTCTATAAACGACACTGTAACAAATGTAGCATCATATATAAACGAGATATCTGAGATTCTGGGTGCCATAGCCCATGACGATAATTTAGACCAAGCTATAACCCGGGAATATGTCGGTAAGTTTTCTGAAATGAAAGACGCCTTGAACAATATTATCGACAAGCTTAACAGAATCTTATCGGAAATACATAGTGCAGCCAATCAAGTCAGCTCTGGAGCAAGGCTAATTTCAGAAAGCAGCATGACGCTGGCACAGGGTTCAAGCGAACAAGCCTCCGCCATTCAAGATTTGAACACAACCATACTCACTATTAACAAAAGCACCAAACAAAACGCTGAGGATGCTCAAAAGGCGGACAGTTTATCAGCTGCGTCAAAGAACAGCGCACTAAAAGGCGACAATGATATGAGAGGTATGCTTTTATCTATGGAGGGCATTAATAATTCCTCTACTAATATAGCAAAAATTATAAAAGTTATTGATGACATTTCTTTTCAAACAAATTTACTTGCGTTAAACGCGGCGGTAGAAGCAGCAAGAGCTGGCGAACACGGCAAAGGCTTCGCAGTTGTTGCCGAGGAGGTACGCAGCCTGGCCGAGAGAAGTAAAAATGCTGCTCAGGAAGTTACAGGATTGGTAGATAAGTCCATAAGCAGCGTTAAAGAAGGTTCACTGGCGGCAGGCACAACTGCTGAAGCACTCCATATGATTGTGGAGGATGTCGCAAAAGTGTCCGGCATAATAACAAGCATAGCTGAAGCCTCCCGGCATCAGGCAGAAGCGGTATCTCAGGTAACGTCGTCTTTAGGTCAAATAACAGAAGTTGTGCAAAGCAATTCGGCTGCATCGGAGGAGTCGGCATCCACTTCCCAAGAACTTTCCAGCCAAGCGGAGGTTTTGAAAAGCCTTGTGAGCCGGTTTAAACTTAAAATGCATAAATAAAAAAAACAGGCATCAGTTATATTTCGTGATGCCTGTTTTTTTATTACTTTTCCGCAGTTCCAAGAATAACAATAATTTCGTTATCCGTAAGCGTATCGTCAATTACAATTTCGCTGTCTTTATATATATCAGTCAAACCGGCATCGTCGCCGCCGTCACCTACGACTATCCTTGTTGCGGGAATCTTTTCACCGGTATAATCCCCAATGGAAACCACATTATATCCTTTTCCGTTTAATGTGTCTCTGTTTCGTGAAGCCATACCCTGAGTAAAACCGCCGTTTAACACTTGAATCTTTTTATCGGAAATACTCGCCGCTGCTTGCAGCCGCACATCTGTCTCGTCATAATAAACACTGGCTATTATTTCTTTTTTAATGGATTCATCTAAAACTAAATAATCCTTATCAATTTTTTTAGGCGTACCGGTCAGAGTATAGGTGCTTATATTATCAACGCTGAAATTCATCGCATATTTAACATATTTCGGCAAATCACTAATTTGAAAATTAGTTTCCACATAATTATACGCAGTATTTATCAACGGTACTACATTGCTTACAATATTACCCTTTGACAGTACCTGTTTTGTTGTGGCACGTAAAAATTCCTGTTGTATTTCCGCACGTTTAATATCCGGCATGGCAACACCGCTATATGACCTGAACCTGCAAAGCTTTACAGCATCCTCGCCGTTAAGCTTCTGCAACCCGGGCTTTAGATGAATATGTAGGTTTTGGTACGGATCGTCATAATCCATCTTGACCGGCACATTAAACTCTACGCCGCCAATTTCGTCAATCAGGTAAACAAATGCGTCAAAATCAACCTTTACATAATATTCCAGCTTAATACCAAGCAAATCCTCTAATTGTTTTACAGCGAATTCCACTCCCAGTTCCTTACCGGCATAATGATGTACTTCATTTATTTTCATTACACCATCTGATGGCGTCCATATATTTTTTTCTTTTAAAATATCACGCCTTTCCTTAGGCATTGTTACAAGCGTATCCCTAGGTACAGATATCAACGAAAGGCCTTCATCCTCCGTGTTAAAACACCCAACCATAATAGTGTCGGTGCGGGTTCCGTTATCGTCTACGCCCAGAATAACGAAATTAATTCTTTCTTGTACCGGTGTAAACACCTCGGTTATTGGATTAGTCGCTTTTTTTAAATTAGATTCTATTTTTGCTACTACTTGGTTTATTCCCTTATCATCGTGTTTATTAACAGCAGAAAAGCCGTATATCACGATAAATGCCACCGCTCCTACACAAACCAGCGTCGTAAAGAAAAATGCGCAAAACTTGCGTATCAGCCGCTTATTTCTCATGATCATCTATATGATACCTCCCATGTGCCAGCACTATATCCTTATTTTATATTATCTTCTTTTACTACATACGCCGGACGATTTTTTACTTCCATGTACATTTTCGCAACATATTCCCTAGCAGACCTAATGCTATAAATTGCCCGCCGTTTAAAAAAAGTATAATACATATCATCGAAGGCCACCCGGCAACAGGATCGCCGAAAGCAAGCGTCTTCACCACTATGAACATTAACGCAGCCGAAGAAAAAGCAGCCATGAAAATACCAAAGCAGGTAATAAGTCTTAACGGAAAAGTTGAAAATGCAAAAATTCCTTCCAAAGCATAAAATACTAACTTTTTAAAAGACCATTTAGTACTTCCGGCTGATCTGTTTTTATTTTCATACTCCAGCCATTTCGTATTAAACCCTACCCAACTGAATATTCCCTTTGAGAAGCGGTTGTATTCATTTATACTCAAAACGGAGCTTGCAACCTGCCTTGTAAACATCCTGTAATCCCTTGCTCCGTCCATTATTTCCACATCTGATATTTTATTTATAAGAGAATAAAAGCCCTTGAAAAAACGAGCGCAGATAAGGCTCGCCGCTGCGGTCTACCCGTCTTGTAGCTACACAGTTATAAGTACCTGATAATAATATATCAATCATTTCAGGAAGCATTTCAGGTGGATCCTGCAAATCCGCATCCATAATAACGATATAGTCGCCTAATGCAGCTTTTAAGCCAGCCAATATAGCCGCTTCCTTTCCGAAGTTTCTGGAAAATGATATAAATTTAACCATCACGTTTACATCCGTTACATCCGTTAAATTCTTAATCATTTGCAGAG
>JALQSN010000568.1:0-32675 GCA_023690525.1 Holotrichia oblita | reverse complement strand
TTTTATTTTCAAACACAAAATCAACAGTACAAACTGAACAGGCAATGTTCCTTTGAATAGGTTCATGAGGCCGGGCCGCTTTTGTGGCAGCAGATAGCAATATATACGCATCTGTGGGACAGTAGTATGTCCCATAGGTGCGTTTTTTATGGGATTGAATCGGTGCCGTATGGGTTATCACAAATTAATTCACAGAAAGAATGAGGTAACAATTATGGTAAAATCAAAAGAACAAATTGCTATGAGAGTATCAACAAACAGTATAACAGGTAATGTAATTTTATCCGCATTTAAACTCTTTGCGGGATTATTTGCACATTCTTTTGCAATGATCTCCGACTCAATTCACTCTATGTCAGATGTAATCAGTACAATTATTGTTATGATTGGTGTTAAGCTTGCAGGTAAACAATCTGATAAAGAGCACCCTTATGGACATGAACGATTTGAATGTGTTGCAGCAATTATTTTATCCGTCATTTTATTTGGAACCGGATTAGGCATTGGCTGGACCGGGATCGATAAAATAATACAAGGGGACTATGCAACCCTTCAAATCCCCGGAACCCTGGCACTGGTCGCAGCAATTGTATCCATTGTTGTGAAAGAAGCTATGTACTGGTATACACGGTTCTATGCTAAAAAAATTGATTCCAGCGCACTTATGGCAGATGCCTGGCATCACCGTTCCGATGCATTATCCTCTATCGGAAGTTTTGTCGGAATCCTCGGTGCAAGACTTGGTTTTCCAATTTTAGACCTTTGCCTCTGTGTTGTCATTTGTATTTTTATTTTAAAAGCAGCAATTGATATTTTTATGGATTCCATTAATAAAATGACTGATAAATCCTGTGATGATATTACATTGGAAGAAATCCGCTCCATTATTCTTGCACAGGAATTCGTACTCGGAATTGATCTTATAAGAACAAGATTATTTGGTGATCGAATTTATGTAGATGTGGAAATCAGTGCAAATGGTGAAATCCCCCTTCGTGAAGCACATGATATGGCAGAAAAAGTTCATGATGCAATCGAATCAAAGTTCAATAAAGTAAAACATTGCATGGTTCATGTGAATCCGGCTACATCGGATACTGATTTTCTGGGACATCGCATAAAAACTGAAAGTTTTTAAAATGTTATATTGAGCTCAATAAAGAATCTGGCTTGCCAGATTCTAGCGCTGGCGCGCTGTCACAACAGTGACAATTTACTTCTGCGCGCCATGTGCATCCCCCGGAGGGCTTTTTATTTAATAGGAAATCCGGAGGAATTTCCTATTAAATAAAAAACTTAAAACAAAGTATTATTTTCTTCAGCCATACATAAATTTTTGTATGGCTGTATTTAATTATTGGTATTAACAGAGGAGTAAAAATGAGCAAGAGAAAAAGAAGAAACAAAATTCCATTTTCCCAGGAATTGTATTTGCATTCATAGGGATTGTATTTTTTATAGTAGGTACTGCAATTTATTTTCCGTCCAAAGCTAATATGAAAAGACTTAAAGAGGAGGGTGCTTACACAGAGTGCGTAATATCTAAAATAGAATCTTATGGTTATGGCGATGATATTACCTATGACGTTTATGCAGACTTCACTCCCGAAGGTACTGAGATCATAACGGTTAAGTTAAATACTTATTCCTCATCCATGTACATAGGTAAAACAATAGGAATTTACTACAACACCGAAAATCCTTATGATTTCATGGAAGAGAGTGGAGCAGGAAATGTAATTGTTCTGCTTCTTTTCTGCGGAATTGGTTTACTTTTTTTCATTGTTGGATTGATAGTGTTTGCTTATATTAATTAATTTGGTTGCGGTTAAAAGCTGCGGTATGCTATACTTTTTTATACTAAGAAGTGTGATTTTAATGTAGCGATTTAATGCAATTTAATACAATGGTTTAATACAGCGATTTAATATAACAGGGAACTGCGTCGCTGATAAACACTATAAATATAAAATAGTTAATCAAATTTAATTCGATATGGTCAGATTGGAGTTTTATATGTTAACGTATTCTTTCAATGAAATAGGGTCAGACAGCTTATACCAGCATTTATATAAATGCATCAAAAACGATATTTCAACAGGTATTATCCCCCCCGGAAGCAAGCTTCCATCCAAACGTAATTTTGCAAAAAATCTAAACCTTAGTACTGTCACTATCGAAAATGCATATGCTCAATTACAGGCAGAAGGATATATTTATTCTGTCCCCAAAAAAGGGTTTTTTGTTAATGATATTTCAAACAACATTACCTTTTCCCCCACTTTAAGCCCTTCTAATTTTAAAACTGCTGATACTCCTGTATACCTAGCTGATTTTGTCAGTAACCAGACCAATCCGGATAATTTTCCCTTTTCCATTTGGGCAAAGCTTATGCGCGAAACGATAACCGAAGAATATTCCGGCTTGATGAAACCCTCTCCCTGCGGCGGGATTATAGAATTGCGGACAGCAATCTGCGACCATCTCCGTCAATTCAGGAATATGGAGATTCAGCCGGAACAGATAATTATTGGCGCCGGAACCGAATACCTTTACAGCTTGATCATACAGCTGCTGGGACATGACAAGATCTATGCTGTGGAAAATCCCGGTTATAAAAAACTAACACAGATATATAAAAGCAATCATGTAAAATGCCAATATGTTTCCATTGACTCGGATGGTATCAGCATTTCTTCTCTTGAAGAAACTGAGGCAGATATCATACATATTTCTCCTGCACATCATTATCCCACCGGTATTGTCACTCCAATCTACTGAGATATGAATTGCTTGGTTGGTATCAAAATCAGATTCCCGGTATATCATAGAAGATGATTTTGATTCCGAATTCCGCATGACAGGAAAACCTATTCCTATGCTTCAAAGTATTGATGTTTCAGAAAAGGTTATCTATATGAATACCTTTTCCAAAAGTCTTACCTCCACCATACGTGTCAGCTACATGGTACTTCCCATGCATCTGGCGGAAAAATATTATGACAAGCTTGGATTTTATTCCTGTACCGTATCTACTTTTGAACAATATACCCTTGCCCGCTTCATTCGGGAAGGGTATTTTGAAAAACATATTAACCGGATGAGAACCCATTATAAAAATCTTCGTGATGCCTTGCTCACTGCAATAAAAAACAGTCCTTTATCTTCCAAAGTAACTATTTCAGAAGAAGACTCAGGACTGCATTTTCTAATGCATGTAAATTCATCCTTATCCGATGAAAAAATTGTTAAAAATGCCGAATGCGCCGGCATTCGCATTTCCTACCTTTCACAATACTACTTTAATGATATTACGGAATCTACTCATACAATTATTATGAATTACTCCGGAATTAACGGGGATTTTCTGCCGGAAATCATATCGCAGTTTGCTCTGATAATCAGACAATAGGTATTTAAGTACATAAGTAAAAAACTGATGCCGGATAATGCCAAAAAGACTGCCCAGACGTGGTAAATCATTGCAACCGTGAGCATAACCTCCCATGCAAGCTTGCACTTAGCTCATTGCTCGCAGAAATAAAAAAGGCTCATAGATTATATGGAGCGTTTCAAAAACTAGCTATTTTTGTTGACAAGCATTTATTCATCAGCAGGCTTGCATCCCAGTATTTACAATGAATTAGGAAATATTGTGAATGATTTTTGTCAACAAGGTTTGAAACACGCCGATTATATAATCAATAAACCTTTTATGTACAATATTCTATTACCAAATCCTCAATTTCTTTATTCGTAGGTATTCTATTATCATCCTTTTTTGAATAAATAGTAAGAAGATAAATTTCTTTGTCATCTTTAATAGCATAATATATAATTCTATAACCATTAGATTTACCTACGTTAGTATCTGTATTTACAGTTCTTACCTTAATTGTATGTCCTGTTGAATTAACTGCTATGTCTGGTATCAAATCACCTATTAAATTACCTTGCTGCAGCTCATTTGTTACTACTTTAATATCATTTTGAATTTTACGATATTTTTTCTTTTTAAAATAATACTCTACATCCGAGTTAAATTTATCCGTTGGTATGACAGTGTACATATTATTTTATTTCTTCCTCTTCTTCCCATTTATTCATTTTATCCCATAAATCATTGAGATTTCGTTTAGGAAGTTTACCCTCACGCATTAACTTCATTTCTTTGAGTGATTCAATTATTGATTCTTGAATTGTACAATATCTTTCTTCATTTATTGTCGCGTTCATAGTTTTTCCCCCCTGTTCTTCTATCTTGTTTTTCTTAATCATATTGTATCACCTAATTCTAATTATTTCAATGTTTTTGTAAAGTATATCCATCAGTATGCATAACTATACATTACAGTTCAGGCGTACAGAAAATTTCAAACAATTTTTACGTGAGCGCTTGCTCCTTAACGAACAAGTTCTTTGGATCAAATTGCTTGAAATTTTCTATTGGGTAGACGCTCGACATGAATAATCATACTACGGAACGTATACTACTTTAGGTTGAAAATTCAATCAAGCGGACATTAAAACCCATATATTAAAGCTTTTCATGCCCGAGGAATCTTTGATTCCTCGACTTTTCAGAATTTTCTAACCTAAAGTAGTATAGTATAGCGGTCAGAGCGTTATTCATAAGCCTGGTACTCCGTTATTAAAATATACAATAATCTGCCGATCCCCACCTGTTTGCGCAGCTTCTCCAAAATCATTTATCACATGGGAAATACCCGGATTCCCTGTAATCATGATCGCACAGACATTATTTACCGTTACATCGGGAGATACCGGAACTTCCATTGCCGTATGAGCATCCACGACCGCATCCCTGTGATAAGAATAAATTCCAAGTCCCCATGCCTCATGAGATGTAACATGGTCTGCCACTTTATAAGAAGCATACCCATTTACCGTTCCCTCATGACTCATCCAGCTCTCTTGATTTGGTACGTCATAAGGCATTTCACTTTGATAAAAATATGTCCTCCCACCATTTCCGTTCCATAAAGTCTGATATTCATGAAAATGCTCCACCATTAATGCATAAATGGTCACATCATCTCCATTTACTACAATTCCGTTTTTCGTCTTATTTAAATCCCATGCGACCCCGTCACCATGATCCGCACGCCATACCCAAAAATTATCACCAATCACGTCATAGCTATTAATCATGACACAGGTCTCCGACATTGCAGCATCACCGGCTATACCCCGGACTCTAAAGTAAAGATCATTTAAGCTGGAAGGATTCTCCTTATGTGATGTACTGCTCCCTTCTGCTCCTACTTCCAGTAAAGTCTTGGAATATACAGGACCTGCATCAAATAAAATTCCTGCTGCCTTAACACCATCTACATCTGCAATCTCCATACATTTATTCCCCTCTGCGGAAACTAAAGTAGCCAGTCCCATCCCCAATACAACCATATTAGGATTGGTAATCTTAATAGATTCCGTTAAGTTATAAACTCCCGGCGTTAACAAAAGATGCTTTCCGTTTTTAATTCCTTTATTAATAGTTTCTGCTGTATCTATGTCTGATTTTGCAATATAGAAATCCCCGATCGGGATGGAAGTTCCTTCCGCTCCATTCTTCCACGAAATTCCTTTGAATCTTTTCTAAGCTCAGGGACAAATACTTCATATCCTTTTTCCTTACTGTATGTAAGATACGGCTTATCCCGCACAACCGGCACCGTATCAACCGTTGTAAATTTTGTCTTCTTGTAAGGTTTCCTTCGGTGCTTTTCCTTCTTCCAATCCAACGAACACCATATTCCAGTTCTGACCTTCCCAACGATTCCAATCACTGTTTCTGGTAAACCATTGCTGTTGAGAACCGGACTGGGTCGATCCTCCAATGACGGAATCCCCAATATATCCGCCGCTTGCCCATCCGCCTGCATCATGGAGCACTAAATCTTTTTCAAAATTCATCCGGCGTAATGAAACAGCCTGGGATACCGCCCACAAACTGCTTCTTCTTACAGAAAAGTTTTCCGCTGCCCTCCAAAAGTTTTGCGTCGCATTGTGATTGCTGTCATCACCTAACCACCTTGCATCGCATACCAGTGCCGGGAGTCTTGTATCAGTAGGGAGCTCTCCAAGCCCTGATACTTGTGTGTAATACCCCACTTTTAGTACAAGTTCCTCGCCATAATCACCCGGTTTAAAAAGCATGGCATATCGCTCTGTCCCAAATTGGTTGGTCTCCTGCTGTTCAAATATAGTATCCGCAAAATTCTGTATTTCTTTAATTGAATCCTTTTCATCAAATATGTATACATTTGGTCCGAATAATTTTATGTCCTGTGAAATAATTCCCACTTCCTTCTCCTCCGTTTCGGTTACATAAGTGACTTTGTAATAACATGCTGCTCCGTTTTCATCCTTATAAGTTGTTTTATGGATAGGCACTTGCGTTAATCTCTCATAATTCCCATACCTTGTTTCCGCTCTGTACACAAGATATCCGGACACTTCTTCAACTTTATCCCATGTTATGACAGCGGCGGAACCTTTTATATCAATATCCATCCCCCTGATCCCATCTTTGTTTCCCTTCGAATTATACAACTTTATTCCCAAAATTACCGCCACCGTTAATATAATAGCGATGATTATAAATGCTATAATGAAATTATTAATCTTTTTCTTCTCTGATGCCATGGTACATCCCTCCCAGAATACATTATGTTTTTCTTTATAATTAAAATAACATATTTTAACATAGAAATTCAGTACCTTCATTTACCGGAACGTATCATTTTTTTACTCTTTAAGCCATGAAAAATCATAACAGTAACTTAAGTATTCTCCGTCATTACGAGCTGTAACCACCTCCCGAGTTTAACACTTTATCAAACATAAAATCCCGTGTAATGCAAGTGAACACTGCAATACACGAGATTTTTAATTACAATAAAATTGTAGTGTATAATTTCCTAATATTTTCATAAGTTGAATTAGCAAAATCAAATGAAGTATTAAAATTTTCACAAATTATTTTAAAATCTTTTTCTTGTTTTTCAATACTATAAATATCTTTCCCAATATTCTTACAAGTAGCGTTATTTAAAGCCTTTTGTAATTTTTTCTACAGATATCTTGTATTCTGTTTTTATCTGTAAAATTCTTGATATTACTAATGTTACATAACAAATCAAAAATGTGCTTCGATATGTTCTTTTTTCCATACATGTACAGGTCTGCCTTCTAAATCACTTTTTATTATTCGAAAACTTTCTTCTATTTTTGCAAGCCCTCGATATTTTTCAATTATTTCACTATTTTTCAATTCTATCTCACTAGTAATTATTGCATAATATCCATCTAAAGCAACATCTCTATTATATTTTTCTTCATCAAATTCTAATTCCAATTTTGTTTTAATTTCTTCACCAGTTTTTTTATCAACTTGTTTTTCTTTCAAATATCGTTTTAGACCATAACTATTGCTCGCTTTAAATGTGCTTGGGTTTTCTTTATATTTTTGGATTCTTGCTTCTATTTTTTCTCTTTCATGCTTAGCTCTATCTGCATAATCCTTACTCCAAAATATTAAAACTTTTTCTTTTAAATCTACTGTATTCCCTTGATTATCAATAACTTCACGTTCTCTTATGAAACTTTTGCTTTTATATGTTTTTTCCTTATTCATATATTGATAACCTTTTTGATTTAAAACTTTATCAATGAATTCTTTCTTACTTCCACGTATTTTTTGACTGACTATATAACCATCTTGATTGCGAACTAAAAATCCTAGATTTTCACCACTGTTTAAGCCTTTATCTGCTGTAACAATTATTTTTTCTATTTTATAAAATTTCTTGAATTCTTCTATGATTGGAATTAAAGTTCTACAATCAGATGTATTCCCTTTAAAAGCTTATATCCTAAAGGCAGACCTTGTCTGTCAATTATTAACCCCATAGCAACAATAGGTTGTTTTCTATTTTCTTTTGATACACCCTTTTTTCTAAAATCTTCATGTAAAATTTCGCCTGTTTCTTCCTCTATAATCAGTTCATCATCATAGTTTATTTCAAAGTAATAATTAGTCACATCAAAAAACACTAAAGTTGTATCAACATTAAAATTTGCTTTTAATTCTTTATAAATATGTTTTTGCAAATTTTCTTTGACATCATTAAAAACATCTAAACTTCTATAAATATTTTCTAATTTACAATCAAATTTTTCAAAAAATTTATCTTGATTTTCAAACGTTTCAAGTTTGCTACAAGGATTAAGAAAACGTGAGTATACAAGTAGTTTCATAATTTCATTTACATCATATCTTATTTTTGTTTTTTGTACGTGATCTTTAATGAATTTATCAATATTTAGTTTTTTATAAATTGCATCTAAAAAGAAATAGCCATAATTTAAAGTTGTTGTTGCTTTATCATTACTTTCTTCTAAATCAATTTCAAAGTTGATCTTTTGCTTTTTTAGTAGCATCTTTATACTTTTCTTTCAATTCAGCAATAATATTGGGATTCTCTTTTTGCATTTCTTCAAGAATTCCTAAGCGTTTAACAATTCTTTGTCTAGGTTGTTTATCTTTGTTTCTATAACTTTCTACTAAATACACATAACTATATTTATTTGTTTTACCTTTTGTTATTTTTATCATACATATACATTACAACACACTACACAAAAAATCAAGCTTTTTTATATGTCATTTATATTACAAAAAGCACTTATTTCTAAGTACTTCTATCATTCATTTATATCATATTTTATTAATTAACTGTTAAACTCGGGCTATAACTTTAGTTTAGCATAATGTGTTCATACTTTCAAGCGAGATTATCATTTTCCAACCGTCTTTTATAACAGTTCCGATCAATTAACCTTTAATAATCTAAACTGTAACCTTAATTTATACAATTTTCAAAGATAAAGCTTTCTCCTGAAAATATTCATATGCATATTTTTCAATTTCTCCACAATTTGTTAATAAATTTCCTTGACTGTCTGACAATCGATAATCCTCTTGAACTCCACCGATTGAAACTTCACCGTCTAATCCTAATAAAGTTGTATACATTGAATCTGTAAGAATAAGATCAATAACATGTTTCAATATGGCAAGTTGTTTTTTGTTCAACTGCAAATCAGATATTGCTGTACCTATTTCCGTACTGTTAAAATCTTCAAAATAGAAATTGAGAATATTTTCTTTCTCATTATAAAATAGCTTTACAAACTTATCTGCTGTCATATTAAATCTCCTCGTAAAATTGCTATATTACACTGTTTTAATATTCACTTGATTAAATCTTCAACTTAAATCAATATATATATCAAAAACATCATATCACATAAATGTATTAAAAACCCTGCAAAAAAAGTTAATTTTTGCAGGGTTTAAAAATACTCCTATTAGCTGTACTAGTGCAGCATTGCGTAAATATTGCTTAATAAAATGTTTGATATTTATGTTAGCGCAAGGCGGAGGAGGGAGGCGATGCGGTGACATCGTTGACTGACGACAACGCAGTGATGGCGTAAATAGCGAATATTTAATTAAGTGATATTTGCGGAATGCTGTACTAGAGCCTCCCTTACTCAGATATTACAGTAAGTAACTCCATATCAATCTTTTTCTGTATCTCTTCTCCTTTTGAATTATCATAATAATAATATTCCAATGCTCCGTCCTGACCCCTTTTCATACTGGGAGAAAGAGATTGATCACTCATGATAATTTCTCCAATTTTATTATAATACCCAATTCCCAAATCCTTTGTGATGTAATACATTCGGTAAAACTTAAAATTACTGGAACCATGCTGACCAATTAAAACATCAAGATTGCCATCTTCATTATAATCCTCCAATGTTAAATCAAGTTTTCCATGAAAACATAAGGGTTCCCCCCATTCCTCCATCTCATATGTATTCACTAATCGATTATTTATAACATCAATAATTGCTAATCGATACTTTCCAATCCAGCTAGACCCAAAATCAGGACCGAAAAAATAATGCTCTTTATAGATGCCTTCGTATAATTGCAATAATAAAATATAATTACCATTTATATTATCTATTATACCAACTCCCAGAGAAATAGGGGTACTGACTTTGATGTTAATAAAGTCATTTGTTTGATTATCATCATCATTGGTAGATGTAAATACATCTGTTTTTTCTGTACTATGTTTACATCCAGTTAAAAAAATAATTAAAAAAAGCAATACAAATATTAATCTATAACTTTTCATACAATCCCCCATAGCAAGCAAAGAACCAAATATACGCTTAGGATATTTTCCTATCATAGTAAAATTAACTGAATAGAAAATAATTATACAAGCAAATCCAATCGCTGTAATGAACCCTGTATGTACTCATTTCTCTTTGCTCCAGAGCTTATCTTGGTGTAATATTCATTCCGGTTGAGAGACTACCAAGGGGATCAAGACAACTGCGGCAGCACAGCAGATCTATGACAAGTTCACATTGTTCAGGATCGTAAGTCTCCATGCGTCCCTTATTGTCGATTGTAATCCCATATGTACTTAAAAAATCGATTCTTTCCATGATTGACAGCTCTGCTATATACTCAAGGATTTTATGGTCAAAATCAAGGAATTTACGTGCATTTTTTGCGGACATCGCTGCCTTTTCAAGCTGATCATAATTATTCACAATGGCAGCCTCTGCAATTAAATCCATCCGTTTTGTACATATAGCAATATGACGGTTCTCCAGACCGAAATCTTTTTCAATCCCAGCAGCAAAGAAATAGCAGACACCATTCAATAATATAAAATCCGTACCTTGAGTAAATTTTAAAATCGGCTTGTCACATTCTTCCACCTCATCTGCATTTGAAATGCATAAGCGTGTATTTTTCACTGTCATAAAAGGATTAGAACGGCGCAGGAATAATACCTGATCGTCAACAGCTCCGTTTTCATCCAGAATGTAACCATAAAAACCGTACCCTGCAGGTTTTGGAATCACTCCGGACAAAAAATCCTCCGGCGCGTATTCTATCCCATTTCGTATATCTAAAATCACATCCCCGATCTGATCCCGTATTAACTCGTCAGTCTGAGCCAGGAACCGATGGATTCTTTAGGCAAAAATGGTGAATAAGGTTCCACTATTCTTTCTGACAATGTTTTTGTAAGAAGCGAAACGTTAAGCATCTCAATCCATGATGGTATGTCCTGCATTTTACACAGATGGAACTCAAGCTCCAGCCCATCACGGCTTTTATGTGTAGTATAAAGAGTAAATTTCCATTCCATATTTGCGGGAACAAGCTCCCGCAGGCTTTCTGTAAGCGTTTGTGTATCCAATTTACTTCCTCCAATATTTTTTTATTTATTTAGCAAATTCAAAACAACGTCATCTGTTCCTGCTCCAACACCTCGATCTGAGACACCACGATCGTTTCTTCCTCTCTCCCCCGAAGCCGCTCCGCTTTCAAATACTGCATTCCGTTACGTAAACCGGCTGCAATAAGATTCAGCACATAAATATTATCAAATCGGTTATAAATAGATTCTCCTCCCAGCCCGGTGAGACAGATCAGCTGTGTATTGGTCTTTTGCGCCATTTCCATAAGCGGTTTTAATAAATGTGCCGCATTGGTCTGGGCAAATGGGTTATCCATTACCAGTACCTTGCCTTCATTTTTATTTCGCAAAAAAGTCCGAATCATCTTTTCTCATATAATACAGAAGACTAGAAAGGATGACGAATGCGGAAAGAAAACCTTCTCCGCCGGAATTTTTTGCTACTTCGGTCCAGGTAATTGGATACTCTCGCTGTTCTTCGATTTTATACAGGCGAATCTGTACATTTCCAATACCAATAACTGTGTCATACAGATTCCGGGTGGTGACTTTGGTTCCAAAATACTCCTGAGCGTTTTCATTCTTCTCATAAATCTCTATCCCTTTTTCAGTCAGCTTGTCCATAAAGTCCTGAAGCCTGACCTGATAAAGATTCTCGTTCTCTTCCCAGACCGGAAGTTGAATTTTCAGCATCTTAATGGGACGTTCCCGGATAGTAATGGTAGAATTTACATCGATTTTTCCCAGATTTAAATGTACTTCCTCCAAATAGTCACCTAAGATCTCTACAATTTTCTGCTTTTCTTTTTCCACCATGGAAATATCAACCTCCAGCTTTTCCATCAGCCGATTATAGGATTGGATTGTGATACTTAACTGATTGATTACCTGTGCTGCATCATAAGTCAATTCCAGAATGGACTCCAGAGGTTTTCGATAAAAGTCTTCCTGTAAGGCTTCTTTTCGGACAATTTGGTTAAGCAGCTGTTCCAGCCGGTTTTTTAAGTTCCATTTTTCCTGCGTTTCTGCTTTGTAATCCCTCACCAGCATTCCTTTAAAATCTCTTAGCTCTTTCTGATTCATTCCTGGGAAGTTCTTCTCCCATGTAACAATTGAAACCACCGGAAAATGAGCATATTCCGCTAAAGCGGTCAGGTTATCCCCATAGGAATGAAGCCTTTTTTCGCACTGAGTCTGCAGCTTTTCTATTTCATTTTTCTGATAGTTAAGTTCATTCATTTTAGCAGCAAAATCAATGGTCCGAATTTCACTTTTTGGAATCGGTTCTTCCTTCTCATGACGCTTCCACATCGTCTCTTTCCGTTCCTTTATTTGCTGCGTCACAATAGCAGCATTTTTATCCTCTTCATTCCAGGCTCTTTCTTTCACTGCTTTTTTACGATTACGATCCTCCAGTAATGATTCTTGATGAAGCTCTTCCTTTTTATTATAGGTCACTTGTTTCCATTCATCTGATTCCAGGTGATATTTTCTGCACCTTTCTGCCAAATCATTTTTTACCTTATCCAATCGCTTCCCGGTATCTTGAATTTGTGCTTCTAATTCTTTTAACGTGGCTGACAATCCGGAAGTAATCGCCTGGTATCTGGCTTCTAATGCGGGGATATCTTCCACACCGCCAGCTTCCGCCTCTATATTCCTTATATCCTCTGTATTCTCTGGAAATTCTGTATAATCTGCATATCCTGCATAAACATGATACTTTTCCTTTAAAACATTTTGTTCCCTTAAAATACTGTCATGCTCTGATTCCAGAGTCCGCCAGTTTTCCTCCCGTTTCTCCAATAACTCCTGCGTCAGTTTCCGCTGTTCACCCATGCGTTGCATATGCTTTTCCAGTCTTTCCAGCTGCCGGCATTGTTCCAGATAAACTTCATAACTGTTATAAAGCTCCCGATAATCTTCCAGACACCGATTCTGTTCTCCAATCTCCTTCTCTGTTTTCCGGATTTTTTCCTCCAGCAGCAAGATCCAATCGGTCAGCTCAGTCAATTCTTCTGCTTTCTTACGAATGGCAGTATCCAGCTTTTCCAGTTCTTCCCCAATTCTTAAAAGCTTTTCTTTCGTTTCTTCATAACCTTTCCCTGTAATCTTTTGATTTTTAATCCGTTCCTTCTTTTCAAAATAATCTTCATATTCTGCTTTCTTGATGGCAATAGTATTTTGTTTCTTTTGAAGCTGTTCTTCCTTTTCCTTTACCAATAGAGCCAGCTTTTCTTCATCTAAAAGATTCTTATTAAAAAATACGTAAAAACTAACTTCCGGAAAATCAATAATATTTCCTTCCCTGCTGACTGCCGCCTTTTCCAGACTTTCCCGAATTATAATGGGTATTGGAAAGGATGTGTACACCTCTTTGCCATATGCGGACAGCTTCGTCAATTCCTGACGGGATAAAATCAATCCATATGGGAGAAATGGAATGCGGTGAATCAAGTCTTGATTCTCCTTGGATGTACGTCCATTGCGCCGAAGCCATTCCATTCCGAACACAAATGTAAGTCCCAATTCTTTTAACAGTTCTTCAAATTCTTCAGGCAGTTCCAGTACCTTTCCCTGAGTTAACTGAGTATGTTCTTTCTGAAGTGCGTCTTCTTCCTTTTCCAACCGTCTTTTCACTAATTCAATTTCCCCAAGCTTACGCTCTGCCACGGAAAGAATGGTATCATTTTCAAACAGCGCCTTTTCTTCTACCCCTAAATAGCGCATAATAATCCGGCGTTCTTTCAGTTCTTCTTCCATCTGGTCAAGCGCCCGCTCTATCTCCTTCTGCTCTCCGAAAGCACGGATAGATTCCTCCTTCATATCTTCATATGATCGCTGCTCCGATTTTTTCTTTTCACCGCTTTGTTCCAGTTGTTTTCTATCGTTCCGTTTATCCCGCAGCAATGACGCTAACCGGCTTTCGTATTTTTGCATACGGATATCAAGCTCTCCTGGTTCATATTCTCCTAAAATATTACGATTCAAATCTTCATGATATCGATGATTAAAATTATCCTCTTTTTTATCATATCCCTGAAGTCCTGCTTTGACTACACCAGCCTGGTTGGTTGATTCCATAAGCCACTCTTGAAGTTCTTCTATTTTTTCTTTTTACTCTTTTATCTGCTCCAGAGTTTCTTGAATTGCTGCCTGCTTCCGCTGTTCTTCCTCTTGTTTTTGGCGGATGCTCCCAACGAAATGAGACTTTAACCGAGCTCCCAATCGCTGCCGCTCCGGCTCCAGCTCTTCCGCTCCCTGTCTGGATGCTGTTAAACGCTGTTTGGCCCTGAGATGATCCATTTGATATTCATCTACCGCTTCCTGCTGTCTGGCACAATCATACAGATGAAGGGTATGTAAAATACGATCACTCTCCTGTTCCAGATCATCCCGTTCCATCCCAATCATCTCACGGTTACTGGTATGATATCGCTCTTTTTCCAATAGCGTGTGAATTTCCTGTGACAGTTTTTCATATTCTATATAAGAAATTTGTTCTTTTAAAGTATAGCACTGCTCCTCTAATGCATTCTTTTCTTCTCTTGCATTGTTCTCCAATTCTTCCATTACTTTTAAGAAATTGGCGATTTGATTCTCCATATCCTTTTCCCGGTTGGTCGCTTCCTGATAATTTTCTGCCCTCTCCAAAATTCCGGCGGCTTCTTCTTTAAAAAGGCGAATGGTATCCCGGCGTTCTATTTTGGACTTATTGTCTTTATATTGACCCACATACTTTTCCACAATCGTCTGGAATTCTTTCATCCGGTTTCGCTCTTTATTCAACTTGCTTTCCACTGCGTCCAGAAACCATTTTTCCACAAGTCCTTTTTCATCCTTGCAATCAGCAAACAATTCTGACAGACCGGATTCTTTCAGATTCACTTTTTTGATAATGGTTTCCCACTCTTTATAATTAATCTGATATTCCTTTAGTTTTTCAAAATACTGCCGTGATTGAGCAGAATTACTCATGTCATAATAAGTAAATTTAGACTTCCGCTCTTTTTTAAATGTCTCAAATAACTGTTTGCAGGCTCCGAAATTTTTCAGAACCACTTCTTTTTTCATTTTTTCTATCACCGGTAAATGGTAAATATCTTGTTGGCAGCGTTCTTTGTATTCGCTGATAATGCTGATGATTTCCAGATCCTCTCCCGGATTCTCGGATACCTCCTGGCTTCTGCGCACCATCATTCCGGTGAGTACATATCCTGCTCCCTGATCCAGCAGCCATTCCACTAAAATAAAAGTAGGTTTTCCGGTTGTAAAATAACTTTCAAAAGGTCGATCCTTTGCATCCCGGTATCGCCGATGTATAAAAGGTGCCATCATCATCTGTACCAGAACCGATTTACCTCCGCCGTTACGCAAAGACAACAGCGTACTTTCTCCATTCAGCTGAAAAATCTCATCACTGATGCGGATGGCATTATTGTTATAGCTTAAATTAATAAAGCGCACTGCATTGATTTTACTCATTCCGTTACCCCCAGTACCCGTTTTACTCTTTGAAAATTTTTCTGATTCAACAGATTCCAATCCATGAAATTATCCAGCTTTTTTGTGGTCTTAATCATTTCATCCTCTTCGACAAATTCAATCAGCTCCTGTTTTTGCAGAAAATTGAGAATATTAGATAAAAATCCTTCCTTGGTGGTTCTGGCGCGGGATCCCTTTTCATCGGAACGAAGTGCTTCATAAGCCTCCAGCATATTGGAAAAGGCAATCCCATTCCGCTCCTGAGCCTCTTCATCCACATTGTCTGTTCCCTCCTTCAGGCGTGCAGAAATACAGTTCTGTAATTCACCGACCCGCATATATTCCCGGGATTTACTGCTGCTGCCCTGACCATCATAAAATTCCACCAGTAAAGTTAAAATAACAAACTGGGACAGGTAATAATCCTTATCCGTTCCACTGGATTTACACAAAGCACCTTTTTATTCAGTCTTTGAAAAACCCAGGAAATTATTATTTTCTTGAGGGATGAGATAAATCACATTTCCATAACGTTCTATGTTGCTTCCTGACACACTGCCCTGAGATTTCACAAGATTCTGGATATATTCATTTTCCGTATAGGCTTTATAATAGTAAGCCTCCTCTTCTTCTTTCAGTTCCCGGTGTTCCAGTAGATAATAAAATATTTCCTGGCTGATTCGGATATCCTCCATCTCATATAGTAAAAATATTTTCTCCTTTCTTGCGCTCGAGGAATCAAAGATTCCTCGCCAATTTCTGCGCATAACATATTTGTGGTGCGCAAGCACAAATATGCCGGTGAAAAATTTATTTTTCACCCTTCCTCCTGTATGACACGAATCAGGACATTGGAGCAGCGGATGCACCGCTCCTGTCCGTCCTCATTTTTTACATGTTCAAATATCACCTGACTGCTGTCTTCCATGCGGTAAGTTTCAATCTTCTTAATCTCGCTCCGGTACGGAGCATTTTCAATTAAATTAAGAAGCATCTCATTCAACTGAAAATCATTGGTCTGATCACCGATATATTCACTTCGCTCCTTTTTCAAAGCGGTGATATCTATTTCTCTATTTTTAATTAATTCCACCATAATTTCCTTAAAAATCTCTACATTGGGAATGAGCTTTTCCTGGTCGCTCTCCTGTTTTATATCCTGCAGGGAAACCTCACCCTTTTTTAACACAGTATCCAGTAAACAGCCAAGACACTCCTCGTAGTGCTTCAATTTTTCCCGGCGTTTTTGTTCCAATTCTGCCTGCCAGTTCTCTTCGTCAAAATTCAAAAGCTCCTCACTCTCTTCTTCTTTCTTTTTCCGCACCGGACGCTGAAGCTCCAAGGATTTATTCAAGTTATAGATTTTATCCATTTCCCGTTTGAAAAGCGGACGCAGGAATAAATCCAACTGCTCCAGACCAGATGGATTTTCCAATACTCTATCGTATAATTCATTCCGCAGTGAGAACCGCTTAATCAATGATACTTGAGAAAGAGCTTCCAGCTCCTTGGTATAAAGAGCTTTCAAATCAAAGTGACTGCTCAGGATTTTCTGGTGCTCATCAATGGTTCGATTCAGATAGCTTTCAATCATTCGCAGATTGCTTAATTTTTCTTCTTCCTTTTCATCCAGACGCTTGATGTTAATATTTATTTCTTCCAGTTCCTGTACCCGCGACTTGACCATTTCCCGGTAGTTCTGGAATTTATGCTTGGACTCATCAATCGCTTCCAGATTTTCTTCTAAAATTTCCTCATAATCAGCAACAGAATAATTCAATGCATTTCTCCGCACCTTTCCCATTGCCTCTTGAATCTTTTGCATCTGGATCCGCAGGAGATTGAATACATTTTTAATCTCATCCACAGCTTTGTCATAGCTCTGCTTTTCCAGATGCATTTTAAAAATCATCTCGTGGATGGTAATCTTCATATTATTTTCAATTTCCAAAGTGGAAAGCAGCAGATTATAGCCGTCATCTGTAAGATAATAAGAAGTTCGCTTGATATCAGAATCCAGATATATGATTTTATTAGCCACATAGCTGATCGGCACTATTTGATATGCCTTTTGCTCAAAATCATACCCATCAAAAGACATAACTTTTCCTTCATTGGAAAGGATTACATTAATAATAAAATCGCCCAGAGATTTACATTCCTCATAGGACATGGGCTTTTCAAAATACTGGATATTAAGACTGTCAATATAGGTACCGATGTCATCTATCGTGCAGTTTTCCTCTTTCAGAGATTGCTCCATGATAAAAAGCATTACAGCAAACATCATATTGATCTGCTCGCTTATTTTCGTGAAGCCATATTGCTTCCAAGTAGTTTTCTGGATACTGTTTTGTACCAGCAGAGTATATCTCCCCACATGCTTCATGCGGTGGGGAAATTGTTTTAAAAATTCATATTGCATCGGGTTTACTTTTCTCCTATAAATCGTTGATTGTAAGTATTTCCTGAGGTATATAAAGATTTTTTTCTAAAATCCCTTTCATTACAGCTATCTGCTCATTGGAAAAATAGGAAAAAAACTGATCGGATATATTTCGATTCTGCTGTTCCTTTGTTTCCGGCAGCTGTGACAGTTGTCCTGCTTTATCGACCATCATTTCATAGGCTTTGCAAAAGGGTACAATTTCTTTGAACTTGGAAAATAACTGTACCAGCTTTTCATAAATTCCAATTCCTTCATAATCCAAATCTCCAAAATAATAAATCTGATTGCTTTCCGACTGCATATATGGTTCCACACAAAATGTAAAATCCTGAAAAGAACGTAAAATTCCTTTTCCGGCTCCATAAATGAGTGTTCCTATATCCAGCCCCATAATCTTTCTGCCGCCTAATAACAAATGTTTGCGCATACTGTAAAAGGTATCTTTATTTTCTAAGATTAAAATGTTCTGAGGTGTCCCCCTGTTCTGCACATAATATGCTAAAGGCTCCGTCGTTTCGTAAAGATTAAAATCACACAGCTCCATCTTACATCGTTTCAGGATTTTCTTCCCTTGTTCCTTTTGCAGAAACTTTTCTCTATGCCAGATTTGGAAACTTCTTTCATTTAAGGATACAGGGAAATCCAACTGTTCTTTTTGATTCTTTAAAAAGGAATCCAGTAAAAGTACCCAGGTTCTGTCCTGCTCATATTGGTCTAAATGTAACAGATAGTAATCATTGGATATGGCAGGAGACAATTGATAGGATAATTCCTCACGGTATAAGTCATCCGGACGGTATTTTTTTTCCGCAGTAATCCAATACTCCAGATACAATGCCGGCTTTTTCCCGTTTGTACCAATAGCTTTCACAGGTTTTAATTTTCCTGCCTCTATCTGCTTGATGATATAATTATAAAGCTGCAAATAAGTTCTCTGACTATTTTGCTGCCAAATTGTCTCCAAAGAGATGCGTTTCATGATTGCTCCTCATTTCTTCTAATGCAAATAATACATCTTAGAGCGTGTCTGAAAATTGTTTTCTCAAGATGTGCGTCACAATTTGTGGGAGATTTGTGCCAAATGAGGGCTGCACAGTGGGCTGCGTCAACCGAATTTAACACAAATCTCTCGCAAAGTGGAGCGTGCAGATTGCAGGAATGAATTTTCAGACACGCTCTAGTATATGTAATAATCATTGAACCTATCGTAGATTTAATCTTACCATAGAGCTTCCAACTATTCAAGCGCACAAAACAGATTAAACACAGACGAGGTATCCTTATTTACTGTTCACAGGTCAGCCTGCAAATGCTACAGTTTTCACACAGCTCGCAATGCCCGGGTGTGAACAGTAACCTCCTTATTTAATGGATACTTCATTAAACTTTCTCTCCTTCAACTGTCAAATTCCATGTCCACTCTACATCTATTTCATTCTCATTGCTTGATTCAAGAATTCCTACGGAATCCATGCATAAAATAGCAAAAATGACGAAAATTGAGTAAACTCATTTTCGTCATTTTCACTAAACCAAATCGCTAGTACAGCATTGCATAAATATCAAACATTTTATGATACATCATCGTACATTTTATATTTCTTTAAACAATCCCTTCACTGCTGGATAAATCTTGGCGAATTTCTGATAACGCTCTTCATACCGTTTTGCAATTTCCCCATCCGGCTCGACAGTATCCACAACCTTAATCATTTTCGCTGTGATTTCCTCTACACTTCCATACTCGCCGCAACCTACTGCTGCAAGCATCGCACCGCCCAATGCAGGACCTTCCTCTGATTCAATCACGTCAACCTTGATATTCAAAACATTGGCAATTATTTTCTTCCACAGCGGACTCTTTGCACCGCCGCCGCAAATCTTTGTACGTTCAATATTAATTCCCAAAGATTTAGCAACTTCAAAAGAATCACGAATTGCATAAGCAACCCCTTCCAATACCGCCTGGGTCATATCCTTTCTGTCAGTATCCATGGTCAGTCCGATAAAGGTACCTCTTGCATCTGGATCATTATGAGGAGAACGCTCACCCATTAAATAAGGAAGGAAATATACATGGTTATTTCCAAGCATATCATCTATAATATCTACCTGTTCTTTTCCATAATCCTGGGTTCCGATAATTCCGTCCATCCACCATTTATTACAAGATGCTGCACTGAGCATACATCCCATCAGATGATAATGTCCGTCACTGTGAGCAAAAGCATGTAATGCATTATTTTTATCTACTCCGAACTCTTTGCTGGAAATAAATATGGTTCCTGAAGTTCCAAGAGAAATATTACATCTTCCGTCTCCAACCGTTCCGGTTCCCACCGCTGCTGCTGCATTATCTCCTGCACCTGCAATCACCTTTACCTGATTGGATAATCCAAGCTCTGCAGCCACATCATCCTTCAAGGTTCCAACTACCTCATAGCTCTCATAGATCTTTGCCAGCTGTTCTTCCTTCACATGACAAATTTCCATCATCTCTTTGGACCAGCATTTGTTCTTCACATCCATCAAAAGCATTCCGGAAGCATCAGAAACATCTGTACAATGTACTCCTGTAAGCATATAAGCAAGATAATCCTTTGGCAGCATTATCTTCTCAATTTTAGCAAAGTTCTCCGGCTCCTTATTTTTCATCCATAAAATCTTTGGTGCTGTAAATCCGGTAAAGGAAATATTTGCTGTGTACTTGGAAAGATTTTCTTTTCCAATTTCATCGTTCAAGTAATTACATTCCTCAAAAGTTCTTCCATCGTTCCAAAGAAGAGCGGGACGAATCACCTTATCCTCTTTATCCAGAACCACCAATCCATGCATCTGTCCACCAAAGCTGATTCCTGCAACCTGTGACTTATCAGCCCCTTCCAGCAGCTCCTTAATTCCTTCCATGGATTTTTCATACCAGTCTTCCGGTTTTTGCTCCGACCAGCCCGGATTCGGAAAATAAATCGGATATTCTTTTGATACAATCTTCTTAATATCTCCTTCTGAATCCATAAGCAAAAGCTTCGCAGCCGAAGTTCCTAAATCAATTCCAATATATAACATACCTTTCTCCATCACTCCTATCTATACAATGTCATTAAGTTAAGCATAACAGCAACTTTGCATTCTTCGTCATTGCACGGAACATAGTGACGAAGCAATCCAGAATCCACCGCATTCATTTAGAATAGCAACAATCCACAACTGGATTGCTTCGCTCGCAATGACGTTATACTCACGTTCGCAATGATTTACCACATCAATTAGCAAAATGGATTTTCTGATTTATATAACATTCCTTTTGGCTGATTGAATCCAATATCCTCAACACCCAGATACTTAAATACTTCGTACAGTATTTTCCCGAAATGTCCGAATGCAACCGCACCATGATGAGGATAATTTTTCTCAACCAGTACATGACGGTAAAATCTTCCCATTTCCGGAATCGCAAAAATACCAATGGCTCCAAAGGAACGGGTCGCAACCGGAAGTACTTCACCTTCAGCAATATATGCTTTTAACTGTGCATCTGATGTACTTTGCAGTCTGTAGAAAGTAATATCTCCAGGTACGATATCTCCTTCCAAAGTTCCCTGTGTTACTTCTTCCGGAAGATTTCTTGCCATAATCATCTGATATTTCATTTCACAGAAGGATAATTTTCCTGCTGCTGTATTTCCACAATGGAATCCCATGAAAGTATCATTTAATGTATAATCATGCTTTCCTTTAATATCTTGTTCATAAAGATCTGCTGGTACAGTATTATTAATATCAAGCAAGGTTACCGCATCCTGGCTGACAACAGTTCCGACAAATTCACTTACAGCACCGTAAATATCCACTTCACAGGATACCGGAATACCCATAGCGGTCAAACGGCTGTTTACATAACATGGTACAAAACCAAATTGGGTCTGGAATGCCGAGTAAGCATTTTCCTGCAATGGCAACAAACTCTCTGGAACCTTTATGTCCTTCCACCCAGTCTAATAAAGTTATTTCATACTGAGCCAGTTTTACAAGGATTTCCGGTTTCTTATTTCCTGCTCCAAGCTCTGCTTCCATGCTCTTAACCACTTCCGGAATTCTTTCGTCTCCATCATGTTTATTAAATGCTTCAAATAAATCAAGCTCTGAATTTTCTTCAATCTCAACACCCATATTGTAAAGCTGTTTAATCGGTGCATTACATGCAAGGAAATCTTGTGGACGCGGTCCGAAAGAAATAATCTTCAAATTGTTCAATCCATAAACCGCACGTGCAATCGGTGCAAATTCCCCAATCATATCTGCACATTCGGATGCAGTTCCTACCGGGTATTCCGGTATGTACGCTTTAATATTACGAAGTTTCAAGTTATAGCTTGCATTTAACATACCACAGTATGCATCCCCACGGCGTTGTACCAGATTATCTCCGGTTTCTTCTGCTGCCGCTACAAACATAACCGGTCCGCCAAATTCTTTTGCAAGTAAAGTTTCCGGTGTTTCCGGTCCGAAGTTCCCAAGGTAGATTACCAATGCCTGACAACCTGCTTCTTTTACTTCCTTTAACGCTTTTAACATGTCCAGTTCATTTTCAATACAGGTAGGACATTCATAGATTTCCCCGTATTTCTCTGTGTAAGCTTTTACCACTGCCTCTCTTCTGGACACAGAAAGTGTCATTGGGAAGCAATCCCGGCTCACTGCTACGATACCCATTTTTACATTTGGAATGTTGTTCATTTTTTTACCTCCGCATTATTATGTATAGTTTAGAAAATAAAGATACTTTTATAAAGAACCTTTACAAAAGTGTTTAGTAGTATTATACCATCAATAAATCCCTTTTGCAACTGTATTTTGCACCGCTTCAATAAATTAGTGTAACAGTTCAGCCATGCAGAAAATTTATATAATTTGTGCGTGTGAGCTTGCTCCCTAAAGAACAAGTTCTTTGGCATAAATTATATAAATTTTTCTATAGAGCGGACGCCCTATATGAATAATCATACTACGGAACGTAGTATAGCTGCCAAGGTGTCTATTTTAAGCCAAAACACACAATCTGCCAAATTATGAATGTATGGCTGAACTATTACAAATTGGTAACAGTTCACACCGCTTCAATAAATTCATTAATTAACTGCAGCGCTACCCCTACTGCCGGAGCAGAACTTCTGTATTTTGTCAGTTTAAAGTAGTCACTCTCTCCTTCAAAAGGAGTAATCCTCTCAAGTATTCTCCGTATTTCATCCTCATATCTTCCAATATAAGAAGTAATTACCCCGCCAACTACCACATCACAATCGAATATAGTTCTTAAATTGCTGATTCCGACACACAAGTCCTCAAGATAATCCTCCCATATTTTTTGAAAATCTTGATTTCCTTTTTCTAACTCCTGAAAAAAATCTTCAATATCACAGTTAAGATCGTCTGTAATCTTTGCTGTAGATGTATAAACTTCCAGACATCCCTTTCTGCCGCAGCGGCATGACTTTCCTCCGGCAACCACTGTCATATGCCCGAATTCTCCTGCACGTCCATTCATACCTTTGTAAATCTGATTATTTAAAAAGATGGCACCACCCACACCTTTTTCCAGTAAAAGATATGCCACATCACTCATGGTTTTCCGATTCCAGACCTCTGCAAATACACCTGCATTCGCATCATTATCCACTACATAAGGAACTTTCATATACTTTGTCAAGATATCAATGGAAAAAGTTTTTTCATCCAAGGACGGAGCCATTCCGATTTCATGAAAATCCTGATTGAAAACTCCGGGAACCGCAATTCCTACTCCTAACAATTTTTCCTTTTTATACTTCCGGCTTTGAATAAAACTCTCCACTAACTTACTAAGTTCTTTCCCATAAAAATCCTTTGCATGAAAGGAAAACGGTATCTTCTCATATGACATTACGTTTCCCTGTAAATCTACTGCGGCAAGACGCACACTATTCTTGGTAATACTGATTCCCACCGCAAATTTTGCTTCTTTACAAAGAGAAATGATCTGAGGTTTTCTTCCTCCCGTTGACTGAAAATTTCCAATATAGTCAATCAATCCTTCTTCATATAATTCTTTTAAATTTTGATTTACTGTGGGAAGGCTTAACGATAAATCCGCAGCAATCTCTTGTCTTGATACTTGATTTTTATCAAATATCATTCCAAAAATCCGCTTTCGGTTAAGCTTTCGAATTTCACTGGTTGTTCCCTTTAAATCCTCCACCATAGCACCTCAATTAATTTACATATTTTAAAATAACATTCCATATCACTTCTTTCTCCAGACCTAATTTCCATCCTGCAACTCCGGCTACTTTAGCCTCAGCAATGGCTTTCATTTTAAGTTCAATGGACTCTTCTTCTTCAAGCCACATACTGTAAGTAGCACCATCTGCTTCATATTCGCCGTAATACTGTCCTGTCGTATTGTCCCAATATGGCTCCGCATTATTATCTTTTAAAACATTTGCTCCTCTTGTCATACTGTATGCCTCACATGATATTTCCACTTTCTCATCAACGACCGTCGTTTTCCAGAGTCTGGTATAAAAAGGAATTCCAATAATTACTTTTTCTGCCGGAACTTCCTTTAATGTATTCGCAATTGCATCGGTTACATAACCAATAGATGCCACCGATCCAGCCTCCTCAGAAGCTGATGTATGTTCATCATATGCCATAGTAATAACATAATCCGCTATGATTCCCTGTTCTTCTCTGTCATAATAGTCCGTATATCCCGGCGCATAATTATCAATGGAAAGCACTACTCCGTTACTTCTGCATTTTACTGAAAACTCTCGGATAAACTGAATAAAATGAGGTGCTGTCTCTTTTGTAATACCTTCAAAATCAATATTAATTCCATCCAGATTAAACTTAATTGCTGTTGCAATCAATTCATTTGCCAGCTTTTCTCTTCTTGATGTGTAGGATAAAAGCTCTGACATGTTGACATTTTCCTGTCAAAATCATCACACAGTGCCCAGACTTCCACTCCTGCGTTATGAGCCCTTTCCACATACTTTTCACTGGCCAGGGAAGTAATTTCTCCATTATTATTAGCAAGGGAGAACCATGTGGGAGAAATCGTCGTTACACCTTTGGTTGCATCTAAAAGGTTCAAAAGATTGTCATTTGCATCTTTATTGGTAACTTGATGCCAGACTAGATTTATTTTATAATCCTTTGAAATGGATGGATATTTTTCTTCCTCATAATCTGTTTCCAAAATCTGGGTTGTTGATTCTCTTAACTTTTTCTTCTCAATAAATCCGATTACACCGTCTTTGGTAATTACCTTTACATACTTTTCAGAAGCCTCTTCTTCACTTTCCTTTAAAAATACCAGTTCATCCCCCTGCACCATTTCATAAATAATAACTGCTTTATGACTTGGTTCCAACCGGAGCATCGTATCCTTTTTTACAACAGCAGAAGTATACTCCTGATTCCATTTATATGTAAAAATAATACGGTTCGGATTGTTATATATATGAGATTCCAAATTTGAAAACTTTTTAATATAATCTACCGCAATATATGTTTTATTATTTATAACCTTTACAATCTGATAATTCACATTATCCTTGCTCTTATTCAAAAAATAATGCTTTGCTCCCACTTCCGCCTTAATTACCTGCGTAGCAGTAGTATAAATTAACAGATTCTCATTAGCATCCCAATAAAACCTTTTATTAAAAAAGCTTTTTACCGTATCATAATCAATATAAGCAATTCCGTCTATATATAGTCCTTTTGACTCGTAAATTTCATCCTGCATAATAATTAACAGCTCATCTCCATTAACAGGATAGTATTCCGAAAGCTCCAACACCTCGTTATTTGGCATGAATCCTTTAATCAGTACAGCAATAATAATAATTACCACTACCGGAATAATCAGAAAAATTGCCGCTTTTATCTTTTTCTTGTGTTCATCCATCCTTTTTTCATCCTCCTGTGCAATACTCTTCCAATAACAACTATAGTATAACACCATTTGAGAAATGAAATCAACTTATTTACATATTTCAAATATTAAAAAACTAATAAATATTAATAAAGCAAAAGCGGTGCAGCGAATACGCTTTACCGCTTTTGCTCTCAGGATTACGTATAGAGGGCTAAATTAATCGTTTTTCATCTTAATCCTGTTTAAAATAATTTCAATAATGTTCCCTTTCTCATCTCCTATATAATCCTTCATATAAATTTCTTCTTCTCTTAGTAAAGGAATCTCTTGAAAATTACAAGTGTTGTAATAATTACCTTCTACTTGAACCATGACACCTCGCATGGATGCTTTGGTTATTTCCTCTAAAATATAAGGATTAATTTTCTTTACTTTGTTTACTTTATTTGCTTTGTTTCCTTTTTTCACTCCAATACTCCTAAATAATCAGCTTGAGGTACCTATACTACTTTAGGTTGAAAATTCAATAATCATGCCCGCTTTTTATAGTTTTCTAACTTAAAGCAGTATAACAACTTTTTTACTTAATACATAATAAGGAAGTCATGATCGTTGTGAAACGCTTTTACCATTACTGATTATCCTTCTCCTTAGTCAAAATATATAATTTCATCTTCCCTTGTATCTGTGTTGGAAAAAATATTATCATCGTTTATTGATATTTCTCCCACACTTGCTCCTTCCGGTTCTCCCGGATAGTTTTCATCTACAGTGATTTCTTTCCACATAGACCACTCTAAGACATTTTCTGCCTTTTCAACGATATTTGGATTCTCTGCAATTAATTGCCCTACCACATCGTTCACAGGATAGTTCATATAGGCTTCTTTTTGAATCTCCGATACATATTGAATTGCGTAAATTTTACTCCCCTCATTCAAATAGGCATCCACAACACCACTGGACATTCTTAAAATTTCTTCTTCTGTCATATAAAGCCAAAGAGCGTTTTCCATTCCCATTTCTCCGCTGCCAAAATAAATGTCCTCAATCTGCTTTTTAGACAGTAAAATAAAATCTGCTCCATTGGAAAAAGAAATACGAATATCAATAAAATCTCCCTTTTTCATTCGTTCGGTTAAATTTATATAAGTATATTTATTAAGGCGTAAATCATCCCTTAATTCCCCCTCCGGAATTGATATAAAATCTTTCGCTTCCTTCTCTTCTTCCAAATTTACAGTTTTTTCTGCTCCCTTGAAGTCAATATACTTTCCATAAAAAAACCAGCCAGAAAATCCACATATCAAAACGATACCAAAAAGTATTCCTATCTTTATTCCTTGTTGTATCTTTCTATTCAAATTGTTCTTATGCCTTTCTTATTATTTCTAAAAGGTTCCGGATATTCTTTGACGGTTTTCTTTCAATGGGACTGTATTCTAAAGTTAAAAAGGATACCCCATATTTTCGTTTTTCCTTTTTCAACTGCTCCTCTTCCGTAAGATTAAGGAGATAATACCATAAAATTTTCTCATTTAAAGTACTATTCACAATTTGAAAAAATTTATCTCTTTTCCATACTGCCATATTCCCCACCAGTATTTTTGTATAGCAAAGATTTAATTCTTTCTTGTATCCCATTTTTATTTCTCCAAAATCAAAGATAATATACGAATACCCTTTTGACAAAATCTTTTCTGTCTCCTTTGCTTCCGCTCTTCCAAAATAGTCTACTCCTTTATGGGAAAACATATTTAACCCTTCCCCATACAAAGAAGATTCTATCCAAGCGAAATCTCCATGATCATTCCATTCCAATAGGGCAACCTTTGCACCATTTTCTATACTTAAATATTCTGCAAGCAAAATACAAATATGTGTTACACCAACACCCCGCTTCGCACCGGAAATCCCAATTATAACAGTATCATGGTCCTCTCTGATTTTTCTCTTCACTTATCACCTTCTCTTCCGTGTTTCCCTGTATTTTTCTTACCACTAAATAACCTTCTGGCTGCCAAATTACTCATGTCAAGCGTCCGCCCTATAGAAAGCAATTTTCAGACACGCCCTAGTGAGCAAGCTCCCACGCACATTTTGTATAAAATTTTCTGCACATCTGAACTGTAACTTCAAGATAAATCTCCCAGTATTTCTTCCATAAATTCCTTAATAATAGAGCGATCGAAAGGACATAAAAAATCCGATTCGAAAGGAACTTTATGGCATTTATAATCTTTATAATGTTTTGATAACATGAAAAAATCTGTGCTTTTTGTGAAGTTAAACAGATACTCTATTTCTGATGCCGTTCCCTGGATTTTTTCCTCCCAGGGTTTCGAACCCATAACGAATAACCTCTGTTCCGCTTCCTCTGTCTCCAGCTTTTCTGGAGTCATTGTTCCATAATCACATATAAATACCTGATATTCCTTATATCGTTCCATCATATCACTCATAGTTCCTCTTACCATAGGAAAGCTTTCTTTTACCCACCGGTGTGTTCGAAGAGATTCTATCACCCGTTTTTCATTGGCTTCAATAAAAAGCGCCGATATACCTTTTTGATTTAAATAAGCCGTAATCATAAGACATATATGAGTTGTTCCGATTCTTGGAATAGATCCTGCAACAGCAATTCTGTGAGGTGTTTTTTCCTGTCTGTTCACAGTATCCTCTCTTTTCAAAACAAGTTCCAACTGTTTTTTCAGTTCCATTACGGATTGGTATCTTTGGATTGGCAAACACCGAAGGCACTTTTTAACGATTTTCTTTAATTTTTTTGAACAATAATGATTCTGATCTAATTCTTTCCATCCCTCTTTTGTACCGTCGTATATTTTTCCGGTTATCAAAAAATATATAGCACCTCCAAGTCCATAAATATCGCTGCGTCTATCTACTGTTTTCAGTCCGTATTGTTCCGGAGCAGCATAACCTCTTGTACCAAAAGATTGTTTCCTTGTTCGGACATTTTCTGTAAAAACAGCAGTTCCGAAATCGATAAGCTTAACAATCCCCTGAAAAACAATAATATTTTCCGGCTTTAAATCTAAATATAAAATGGAATGCTCTTTGGAATGCAAGAAATTAAGAACATCGCAAAGTTGAAGTAAATAATCAACAATTTTGCTCTCTTGAATATAACTTTGAACGAACCGGATGGTTCGTAATGATTGACCCTCCACATACTCTTCTACGATATAGATATAATTATCATCTTCTTCAATATCGTATATTATAGGAATGTTAGGGTGTCTAAGATTTTTTAAGATGTGTGCTTCATTCATCACTTGTGGGGCTGCTGTTTTAAATTTTTTAATTCGTTTTATTGCCCTAAGGCAATCCAGCTTTTCATGCCTTACGAGAAATACTTCACCGCATCCGCCTTTACCAAGTTCTTGAATAACATCATATTTTTCAAACCATATAATGGTATTATAAAACGCTCCTTTCCTTGTTTTTACACCTCATATTTGTATTATATATTTTTTCCAAGCAATGTCAATAGGTCTTTAGACCTATATTTAATATTTGTAACAATTTATTTTGTTTGTGAATTGCTATACAACAATTGTAAGTTGCAGATTTGTAAGCCAAAATGTATATTCTGCCAAATTATGAATGCACGTCTGAACAGTATCAATTGTAACACTATGAGTATGGATATTTACTACATTTTGTTGACTTTATGCTGAATATATCTTATACTTTTTATACAATCACACATGAGCTAAGTTAATATTGCATATCGAAAAACCGATATAGAAGAAAAGGATGTGATTAAATGAAAATAGAAAAAATCAGTGACACTCAAATCCGCTGTACCCTTAGTAAAAAAGATTTAATTGACCGGGAGCTCCGCATCAGCGAGCTTGCCTATGGAACAGAAAAAGCAAAAGAGTTATTTCGAGATATGATGCAGCAAGCCTCTTATGAATTTGGATTTGAAGCTGACGACATCCCTCTCATGATTGAAGCAATACCGGTTACTGCAGAATCCCTGATTCTTATAATTACTAAAGTTGAAGATCCGGATGAACTGGATACCCGTTTTTCCAATTTTTCACCGGAACAGGAGATTAATGATTACTCTTCTTCAGAGGATGATAATGCGTATGCAGATGAAATTATTCATTGCTATGACCAATTATCCCAATTATTGGGCGGTGAGCCGAATTCTGATGAAAATATTCCGGAGGATTTAACCGAATTCATTCCTCTGCCGGAAGCGATCAATAAGAAAAACAAACCAGAAACAAAAGCAAAACCAATTGCTGTGCACACAAACTTAACAAAAGTATTTTCTTTCAGTGCATTAAATGATATTGAGAGTTTAGCTTTCCATGTTGTTCATTCCTATCATGGTGTTAATAGTGTATATAGAAACAATGTTTCAAGCCGTTATTATTTAGTTATCAGTAAATCAAATCATACACCGGAAGAATTTAATAAGATATGTAATATTATTTCTGAATATGGAAGAGTTGAACGTACCTCTTATGCCAGCTATTCCTACTTCGAAGAGCATTTTGAACCGATTGTAAAAGACAAGGCTATTCAGATTTTAGGTTCTCTTTAAATTACATGCATCCCCAGAGGGATTTGTTATCTTATAGGACACAATTTCCTATAAGATAACAAATAAGCTGCCATACCGACATCCGGTACAGCAGCTTATTTTTAACCGTTCAGCCATACTGAAACATTATGGCTTACGCTTCTTCGCTTAAATCCTCTTCTAAATCTTCTTCTGGTATATCTTCTTCTGGTATATCTTCCTCAGGTGGGGTATCATCTTCTTCCGGCGTTTCTTCCTCTTCCCCGCCTTCATTATAGTAATAATCCCCTTCTTCATCCTCCATATTGCCTTCTGAATCCTTCTCCGGGTCTTCCTCTTCTTCAATTGGTTCAAGGAAGTCTTCATTGTTTTCATAATCGTCTTCTTCATCAATATCGTCCTTTTTTAATTCTTCTGGTTTTGTTTCCTCTTTCTTCTCCTTCTTATAAGAGGAAAAACCAATATCCTCAAGTCCTTCATGAATCTCCAGCATATATTGTTTCCAAATTGAGCCAGGATATGTAGCTCCTGCTAAAGAATCTAATTTTTTTGGCATATCGTAACCTACCCATACACTAGTGGTATAATATGGAGTATAGCCAACGAACCACCCGTCCTTCTTATCATCGGTAGTCCCTGTTTTTCCGGCACAGGACATATTGGGAATCCCAAGACCTTTTCCGGTTCCCTTGGTAAATACTCCCTGCATTACATCTGTCATCATCCTTGCAGCATTTTCTTTATAAACAGGTTTTTCTGTTGGAATCTCCCGAACCACCTCATTCCCCTTAGAATCCATAATTGAAATAATGCAGGTAGTTTCTCGAAAAATCCCATCATTTTCCAACGTTGCAAATGCAGACGCCATTTCGACCGTACTTACCCCGTTGGTAAATCCGCCAAGGGAGGCTGCCGGATAATAATCGTTTTCCGAAATTTTTGCAAAATTCATACTCAATAAATATTGTAACCCAATATTCGGTGTCAATTCCTCAAATATTTCCCATGCCACAGTATTTTTTGACTGCTCTACTGCTGTTCTCATTGAAATCTTTCCCGAATAAGTTCCGGTGGAATTTTTGGGACCGTCCGTCCTCTTTTTATCCTCGACAATTGTATCCGGGGTATAGTTCCTTTCAAAAGCCGGGGTATATACAATCAAAGGTTTAATGGAACTTCCGGGCTGTCTGTAGCTTTGATACGCTCTGTTTAAAGTATATCCGACCACCTTTTGGGAACGCCCTCCCACGATGGCTACTACCCTTCCCGTACTGTTATCAATACAAGTGGTAGCTCCTTGAAGTTCGTAAATGCCTTCTTCATTTTTTTCTTTAAAGTCCGCCAGAACATCATCTACTGCTGCTTGAAGTTTCTTCTGCTTTTTCCTGTCTATCGAAGTATAAATACGATATCCGGCACTGTAAAGGGACTGCTGACACATACCATATACATCATTATATCTTTCCTGATACCGATCTTTTTCCTCCTGCGTATTAAAGGTATTGCGGAATACAAATCCCTGATTTTTCATTAGAGCACGAATTGCACAATTATATACATATGTTTCAATATAATTTTGCTTTTTCTTTTTGGTGATATCTAATGTAATCTCCTCTTCCACTGCCTGGTAATATTCCTGATCCCCAAGCGCTTCATCTTCTTTCATCTGGCCTAAAATACGGTTCTTCCGCCCAATGGTATTGTCCATATTTTCTGTCGGATCATAGAGCGTCGGATTATTGGGAATAGCACATAAAAAAGTAAGCTGAGCTAAAGAAATTTCATTTACTTCCATACTGAAATATCCCTTGCTTGCCGCCTGTATCCCATAATATCCGTTGCTGAAATAAATATTATTCAAATAGAATTCTATTATTTCATCTTTGGAGTATTTTTTTTCCAATTCGATTGCAATAAATATTT